>SNQJ01S0038728.1:67926-84884 GCA_010110895.2 Picea sitchensis
CGCGACTCAGGGGCATCTAAGCCGTCAAAATCACCCAGGGATCGCACCCGGCCTGAGCCACACCAACCCTTAACGTGGTTGGACTTTTTGTCCCCGCAGGTTTCGAACCGGTGACTTTAACATCACGGAGTGGCTTAACAACACACTCTGTCACCGAGTGTCCTACACCTTGGGGACAGAAAGTTGAAGGACATGGGGGTGGGCTTTGATCCACTTATGTGTGCATGGGTCACGATACCATTTATTATAGTATCTCTGGGTGCAACCACACGTTCGACCACTACCTCAAGGTGTCCCCATGGCTCTAGGTAAAGCCCTCACGAGAATTGAACCTTGCCCAACAGTGAAAAACTCCTCACTTTCCACCATTGGATCCAACCCATTTGGGCTATTTTAAGCATATTCTTACCTTTAATGAATTTTAATATTATTTATTGGAGGGTGTTTTGAATTCGTAACAAGGGTGCTCAACCCCTAACACACATGCCTAGGACGTATTTCCTTCAAAGTTGTAAATTGGTTGTTCTAATAACCACGTTGTGTCCACTATTTCTCATGTGCCAAGGAAAGGTGGTTACCTTCAATGATGAAGCTATGAATTGAATTCTTAAGAGTATAATGGGGAGAACATTAGGTTATAATTTCTAGAACTAGATAAAACACTCTCAATAATAGTTGTTGAAATTATAGAGATTTTATGTGGTGAATTTGTTCAACATGCACGTACAAAGAAATCAAAGTTTCAAGAACAATGCTCCCAAGTATAAAAAATTCAAAAAAATGAAAAAATCCAAAACATTTTACAACACTTCTCACTAATGTCATCCCAATTGGAATTCCATGGAAGATGAAGTTCTAAGATCACTATTGTAATCCAGCCCATCATAGTGATAGTTCTTCAACACCATTACCTATTGCTCCCATGCATTAAATAATCCTTGCTTGAATACTCAACCAACCTCTCCTCCATCGACACAAAACATAATATCACACCATGGAACGATGAGAGGATCTCGTGGGAACCTACGCACACTGTCACATGTGGGAAGATCCATGGAAATTTTTCAAAGAACAAGGAAAATAGGATCTATTGATTGTAAGCTCCACATCCCCCTTCCTCATGCATTTCCCTATTAAATGAAATAATAGGACACTAAGAAATACTCCTCCCCACTCAATTAAAATCTCTTCCAAAGACCACTCCACTAGTCATAGTTTCCCACATAAGGTATTGTTCCATGAAAATGAAAAAAAATTATGACAATACCATATGTGTTATACCTCAAGTGCCCACATACCCTTTTTTCTTAGTCAAAATCATTCCTCTTTGTTTTTGGGTTCCCTCTCGTAAATGGCATTGGATAAGTTCATTGATAGAAGGTTCCTTTGGCTTGGGAATCCTCTTTAAGGTATAAATAGGCCATTCTCTCCTCTTCCAAAGTATACTTGGGTTATTTCTCATTCTCTCTTCTTGGCATAGGGTGAGTGTTCTTGATTTCAAGGGTTGTATAAGGTGGCATGTGTATTTTTAGGCAAGAAATGTGCTACCCAAGCTCATATGTACTCATTTTTAATAATAATGAACACAATTTTTAGGTAAGCAATGTGATACCCAAGTTCATATGTACTCGTTTGTAATCCAATGAACACAATCCTTAATTTGGAACCTACTCTTCTTGCATAAATACTTTTGGATACAAAGACACCCTCAAGTTACAACTAGAAGGAAGAATATAACTATAAAATGAACTTTTCCTTGGCAAGCTAAATGACTCTCAAGAGAGACTTTTGACAGTTTCTCATATAATGGAGAGTTTGGACAATTTTCTCTTAAGCAAGTAGGAAACGATGAAATAGTAATGCTCTATGTAATTTATGGAAGGTTAGAAAAAATGTTAGTCATTAAGAACACACAAATGTTTTCTCATTAATACTAGAACTCTTTGAAAGAAAATATAAATCAAAAGGATGAATTACTCTAAAATTACAGTTAAAATGCTCTATTCTTTAATCAATATTTCTTAATAGTCTATGAAATTTGATATGCATAAGCATTTTTATATCAAGTTGTAACACTAAATAGTACAATGGTTCTACTTCATTACTAGTATCATTTTGGTATCACAATAAGCTCATAATGATTACCATAGTGTTACTCTTTCACACTTGTATTATCTAGCACACACTAATTAATCTAAGAGTCAAGTATGCAAAATAAACTTCTCACAAAGAAGTGCTAGTTGGTGATGGAATCCAACATCATGGGATCAATGCACAAAGGGTATGAGTTTTGGCAGGTGGGAAAGTTACATTGACAACCTGCTTAACTAACTAACGCCCTTGTGCAAGTTACCTCACTGAACAGTGGGAAACCCTCCAAGGCACTTCAGTGAGCCTATCCAACATTTATCCCAGGTATTAGACAACCTTCCTTGTGATGTCACCTTGGGTAGGAAGTATAAAATATTATGGCCTATATGGTACCACCTACTATACCAAAGAATAGGGGAGATAGTCGATAGTTGACACCAAGACCAACAAAGCAGGGTTGATTACTCTGTCGGCCCCAATGTGACCTCGTGCTTGACCATTGTGTTAGAAGGGCTTCCCAAAGTCAGTGATACAACAACTGGATTTCACTCCCTAACTCAAATATCTATTTTTTTTTACATCTTTGGAAAGTTATTCTCACAATCCTATTCCAAATATCTACACCTAAGCTAAGATTCATTTGAAGATCCATAAAAAGTTGCTAGATAAATTTTAATTAGTGCTTGATTTTAGGTTGTTTTTACTCAAAGGAGTGGTTGTGAAACTGATGGTGTTTCAACTCAACTCTTTAAACCATGCAAGAGGAAAATCAAATGCAATAATTTCAACTTCGATGAAAACTAGCTATGGGAAGGAGAAAGAGGTTTTCACATATCCCTGTAAGAGTCTTTGGAAGCATATGATAATTAATATTTCAATATAGCCCACTTAATGGAATCATTCCCAAAATTAAATTTCCCTTGGCTCACATTAATGGTTTCATGGATGAGCTACATGGTGCCAAGTTTTTTCTAAGATTAAATTCCATTATCTCATATTGAAGAATTTACTAATGCAATGTAATAAAATGGAATAATGTGACACTTGCCAATGTAATAAATTTCTATCAAGAAGAATTGCAAGGTGATGTCTCTGAAGGATAGTTTCATGGAAACAATAATGAGGACAAATGGCCATGTGGAATGGAAATCTAAATGTAAATAAGGAAGAAATGGATACAAAGAGCATAACATGAATATTGCATACCAAGAAGAACAAGACTACAAAACCCCTGATATGTGTTTAGGTATGGATTTATCGATGATAAATCCCAGGTGTTTCAAGGGTGTTCCCATTAAGTAGGGATGAGATCGCTAAGAGGAGTGGAGGTCCATTAATAATAATTATTTAAGTCTTAAATAAAGGTTCACCCATTATATTTTCATTAAGGGATGACAAGACAATTGGGGTCCATAATTCAAGGAGGGGTGGTGGAGATCCATATGTTCTCATAAAAGACAAGTTAGAAGGATGTTCCACTCATATCCTTATCAATAAATGAATATTTAATTGACTAAATAATAAAAAGTAAAAATGGTATAAAGGATAGGGGATATGTAAGTTGAGAGGAGTGTTTTTAGGAATCGAAAGAAGTAAAACAAAGAGATCTTTTAGATTTTCCTTGGAAAGTGAAAACAAAGGAAATAATATAATTCTAATTTAGTGTTTGAGTTGTGAGCTAAGGATTAAAAACATTGATGGGATTTCTTGAATGGCAAGTTTATGAGTTTGGTTGCTTGAGAAATATGCAACAACAAACCCATAATTTTGTGTAAGAAACTTTGGTTTTAGGTAAGGTATTATTAGTCATTGGTTAAATTTCTTAATCCCTTGTCTTACATGGAAAATTTCAGTTTCTTCATCCTTGTTTTTCTTTGTCATTATATTAATTTTCCAATTAGTTTGTTTCTTGTTTTCTTCCAGGAATTTCCTATACTATTTTAGGTTGGATTCAATAGATATGGTATAGCATGGTGTTGGGAAGTCCTATTTATTTGAATCATTAGTTTCCAGTTGCTTGTATTGAGGGTGAGAGAAAGAAATGGTATGCAAGGCAATTGAAGGTCTCACATGGTAACTCCAATTATGGAGAACATCCCTTTGATTGTTATGGATAAGTTTTCTCTAGTCCAGGAGGATCAAGATCTTGACTTCTATAGTTTTGTGCAACACAAAATAGATATTGATTCGGGTGGTGAGAATAATCTTTAAGGATTGAAATAATAGAATTGCATAGAACCCTAATAAGGGGAGTCTTTGTCAACTCATTTTCAATAGAATGTTGTATGAGGATCCTCTATATGACGGGTATTACCATAATTATGAAGCAAAACATCATGATTTTATATTTTTCTTGGAGATGACTTTTAACATTGTATTATGGGTATGGGAGGTCATCCTAAACACATCTAATGCATATCTTGGGGCTTCAAAAACCATCATAATTGTTGTGATAGTGGGTTCCTTTCCTAATATTTACATTGAAGGTTTAGTTTCAAGTTCTACACTATATTCATGCAGGTGGCTTTTATCGCTACTTGGTTCTCCTCTTTTGGTATGGAAATGCCTAGAATTTCCAAATGGAGGCATGGCGTTAGTTGGAGAAGATCATGACATCTCGTGCTCTCTTTTATTATCCACAAAAGTTGCATTATTTTCTTGCTTATTGTAACTTAGGTGACATGCTATCACAACTCTCTCTTTGTAGTTTATTTTTTTTACCTCATAAATGGTGTTGGGTGCCCTTTATTTGGTAGTGGTTCATAGGCCTAAGATGTTGGCTCAAAGCCTTTACATTAATCTCTATGAGTGATAATAGGGTTTTAGGTAGCTTCTTGTGATTTTTTTGTTGTTTTGAGGGTGTGTTTATCCCACACACCTTATTGAATGTATGTGGGGGGTAGTTGTTTGGGGTATATTGTCAGGAGAATGAAAAACATTGGAACCCCTTTGTATTATTAGTAGATCATCCCTTTGGCATATTAGTAGTATGTTTTTTGAGAAAATTTGGTGGTAGTGAGCACTCTTGAGTAGAATCGAGCTTGCCTTGATTTCTATGGATAAATTTTCTCTAATCGAGGAGGATCAATATCTTGACTACTATAATTTTGTGCAACATAAAAGAGATATTGATGGGGGTGGTGAGCATAATATTTAAGGATTGAAATAATAGAATTGAATTGTAGTTTATTTTTTGTACCTCATCAATGGTGTTGGGTTCCCTTTATTTTGGTAGTGGTTCATAGGCCTAAGGTGTTGGCTCAAATCCTTTAGATTAATTTATAAGCATGATACTAAGGTTTTAGGTAGCTTCTTGTGAATTTTTTGTTGTTTTGAGGGTGTGTTTATCACACAAACCTTATTGAATGTAAGTGGGGGATAGATGTTTGGTCTTTTCTCACATAAATATTGCTCCCTTGCACATCAATGAATTTTTTTTTAAGGGACAAATTAGTTGATATACGGTCACAAATCTCTCATTTTTGTTTATTTTGTTTTCGTCATTGATGGTGTTGGGTTCCCTCTATTTTAGTAGTAGTTTGTAAGATGTGTGGAAAAACCTTGAAAATTTACAGTAATGAATGGGATACTAATGATCATAATATTGAAATATAAAATGGAGAATGTGAACATGTTCATGGCATGTTTCAAGATAAAAATGGTATGGCATGTGAGGCTTTGGAACTTCATGATAGCATTGATCTCACTTTGTATTTAACTATAGTACAAAATTAAGGATGTGTTGCATCTAAAACTAACCATGGGTTCAATGATAGTCAAATTATTGGTGATAAATCAAAGTGAAAGGAAATTGTCCTTCATCTATGCTTAATGAGGTTATGTGAATCAAGTATGATATTGAAGAACACGAGTGGCAAGTACTTGGGGCCATACCATTGGTTTCTCTCATGAATGAAAAAATTATGAAATTTGTCCATGAGGAACCAACAAAGGAGGTTGAAATAATAGGTTTGCATAGGAAACTATAAGAAAATAATGATAACGACGTAAATAGAAATGAAACACTAGGTTTTGAGAAAATAAAATTATAATAAAGAAGGAGCCCTTAAAGGTTTTGGTCCTCAAAAACCTAGTATGAGCACAAATTTTTTCTTAAGGGTCAAATTAGGGAATTGAAATAGAAACAAAAAGGAAGGCAGTCATTGAGGAGGAAAATACCAGAAGTCTTAAAAGAAGAGAAATAATACCATGTTGAATTGATTGTCGAACTCCTTCTCCTCGCGTGCAGGTTTCAAATGGTGTGCCCTCCTCCTCCTCTATCTGGCGTTCCCTTGATCACGACCTTCTCCTCAGGTTACCTCCTCTCTTCCCTTGACCTCCTTCTCCTTCACCTCACACAAAGGTTGAAATTCTTGTGTAGGTCAACCTCCTTCTCCTCCTCCTCACACATGTTGAAATGTATTTTTTTTTTTTTGTTTGAAAAATATGTTTTGTTATTTGTTTTTTTTGTTAATTTTTTTGTGTGTTTATTATAGTTATATATAATATAATATATATATTATAATTTATATATTATATATTATATATTATATATAATATATAATATATTATAATTTATATAATATATAATATATAAATCAATCAAATAATGGTGGAGTATTTATGATGACGATGACATTAAGGATTAAACATTAAGGAAAAACAATTTTCCTAGGTAACGGTAGTAGTTCTAATAAGTCAATTGGAATAAAGGGTCATATTGGGGTTTAGGAGTGGACCATTTAAGGGACACATGCCCTTAAATAGTAAAGATAAAATCTCTATTGCACCATGCATAAGAGAAACCTTAAAAGAGATTCAATAGGGGAAGAAAAAATCCATAATAGGGATCCTTAGTGTAAGAAAAACCCCTTTGGAAGGTTTAAAATGATTGTTTCATCCATAAATAAAAGACTTTCCCTTTATTCCAATTTATTTATTTTAACTACTACCCTTTAGCACCCTCACCCTCCATGAAAGAATTAGTCCTAGGAAAGTGTTTCCAATAGATGAGAGTGAAAGAAAGCATGCATGTATCTCCCTTTTCTAGGTTTCTATACCTCACCTATGCTTAGAAATGTTGCACAAATAAAAACTCCATAATTAAAAAAAACAATAGTCTACTTAATTTCACAAATAGAATGTATTCTAAAGAATGAAAGGAAGTGTTGCTTGACATGTATGACAATAGATAAAAGTATAATGAATCTAATGTTGGCATGTGCCTTCTAACACTACATACATATCCACTGCAATTGTTTCTCCTAACACTAATATTGCACACAAACATGGTGCAAACCACGAGTTGATACTCCTACATCTCGACCCTCCCATATACAACTAGGGGGTTTATTAATCAATTGACCATCAATGATCATAAAGAAATATGAATCTATTCCTTCTCTACAAGAAAAAGAACAATCAATCAAATGAACACAATAAATTTTACCCTCACAACTAAAATAAACCAGCTTCGAATGGGGCTCAGTATTTCATTCAACTACCTCTAGTTACAACGCTAATCGTTCTTCTCTCCTCGGCCAAAATATCCATTGGGAGTTATTTATTTCTTCATACCATTTTCATCACAAAATAACATAATATGGTATTCTCTCTCTCTCTCTCTCTCTCTCTCTCTCTCTCTCTCTCTCTCTCTCTCTCTCTCTCTTCTCTCTCTCTCTCTCTCTCTCTCTCTCTCTCTCTCTCTCTCTCTCTCTCTCTCTCTCTACCTACCCTACCTGTCTCTCCTCTCTCTCTCTCTATCTCTCTCTCTCCACAGTATCTCCACTTTATGTCTCTCCTTTGTCGTCTGTCTCCTCCCCTCATGGCCTCTCCAAAATGTGTCTCTCCTGGTGCCTCCTTGACCTTCTCCACAATATCTCCACCTTCCCTCATATCCCTCCCTCTCTTTATCCATCTCTCCCTCTCTACCTCCCTCACTCCTTCCCCTCTCAAAATATATCTCTCCTCGTGCCTCCCTTCAACCTCCATCACTCCTTCCCCTCTCAAAATATATCTCTCCTTGTGCCTCCCTTCGACCTCCCTCTCTCTCTCTCCCACCCCATATGCATTTTAATGTGGGTAAGGGAAACGGTTTTTGTCCTTGAACCATGTTCTTGGAAAGAAGGCCTATCATCAATGTGATAAGCCTCAAAATTGGGCCCATGTCACAATATATACCAATACAAAGATGTTATCATAATGGTATGCCATGTAATATAGTGTTTATGCATGGCCCATCTACCTTAAATATAGAATTTAGAACCCAATTATCCCCTAAATTTTAGCACCAAGGCACTTCTTATGTTGAGAGGCCCATCCTTGGTGAACCAAATATTATAATATATCCTACTCTTGGGACATAATTACTTATATAAGGGATGTTTCATGGTCCAAGTACTTGTGCATGGTCCATGTGCCTTAGATGATACCTTATGAAAAGCATGTGTCATGGTTTAAGGTGCTATGCATGGCCTACATTCCATAGAAGCATTGTTTAGGGCCTAAGCCCCTTGATTTTTACCTTGAATGTTGTCATGGTAAAAATACAAGTCATTAGCATCTCAAATAATTGTTTATGAGGGAGAATATACATGTTTATGGTTTTCAAAACCTTAGAATTGTACATGTATACCACTCTTTGGAAATTGATACCTTACTAAAGGCATGTGTCATGGTTTAAGGTGTTATGCATGGCCTACAAGCCATAAAAGCATCGTTTAGGGCCTAAGCCCCTTGTTTTTTTACCTTGAATATTGTTACAGGACCATGTCCTCTTTGAATCCTTTAAGAATTATGAGAGTTAGAATGTAGATTTTATAATTGTTACATGTTATACATGTTAAGCGTTAGGACGTAGGAGTTAAGGGTTAGGAATTATACCTATTAGAGGTTGGGGGTTATAAGAGTTATAAGAGATAATGCTTAGGGGTTATGTTTATATGGGTAATTAGGGATAGTTAGAGGCTATCTTGGTTAAATATTAATGACAATATTGATTAATATTTCTAGCACTTAGGGATTAGTTGTTAAGGTTTTCTATTTATAATTGTTAGTGTCTAGGTGTTATAGGTTGTATGGGTAATTGGTTTAAGGCCGATGAAGGGTGATATAGGTTAAGAATAGAGGTCGATGATTATTATTATAAGGGTTTGGTTTTAAATGAGTTATGAGTTAAATGTCTTAGGGGACATGAGAATTGGAGTTTATATGATATTGGAAATTATAAGGTTTAAGAATTATATAGGTAATGTATTACAGAGGTTAGCAATTATATTTGATAGTGGTGATAATGATTATGAGGGATGTTCATTGTAGGGGTTAGGACTTATATATTTTAAGGGTTATCGGGGTGATAATTTTTAATGGCCATAAGAGTTTTAAGGGTTGGGTATAACGGGTTATTTAGGCTTCATATTTATCCATTATAAACACCAACCCCAAAACCCCTAAAATTTACCACCACGGATCCTTATAACACATAATTCACACCATGTAACCCCTATAACCCATATTATTATTTTCATGTAGTCCATATAACCCTGAAAAACTACCCCCTAAAACACCCAATTGCTAACATATATCATCTAACTCTTAGAACTCTTAAAGCCCAACCCTTGCCAACAACAATGCATATAACCCTTAACCTATAGCTACTCTTATAACCCTTAAATCCTAATCCTCTAACATAAAAAAACAAATGTGAAATACTCATAACCCTTTATACCTAACCCTATTATCCTTAATCAATAACCCATCTAAACCCTTAAGCACTACAACACCTAAACCCCATCTCATAACTCCTAATTCCTCCAAACATTAACATGTATCAACCTTACTAATCCCTTATAACCCTTGAAACATATAATATTTATCTAAAAAATCATGATAATAATTAAACCAACAACAGATTCTGGTCCTGAAAATGGAACCATTTGATGGCGTGTAGTGGGTAAACCTAGGGTTCAACATTAAGTCACCAACAAAACCCTAAGATACCATCACTTTCGACATCACCTGCAAGGAGGTGAAGTCTCACCCGAGGTATTTATGGGGACTATAGGAACCAGGTTTTTGTAATCATGAAGGGATGTGAGGTGATGCAGGAGCATCTCAAGCGAGCCAACGCAGAGATAAAAGACAGCTGGAAAAGCACCCAACACAAATTTTGAAAATGTCTTGAAACATTAATGAAGTATCAAGTGGAGGTACACTTGTAAAATGTAAATGGACCTTGAGCGATCGACTCTCGTCCTTAGTAGGTAGAAGGCATTTATAATAGTTAATGCAAGTAGATATAATTTAATCCGTAGATTAGACAGTTTAGAATGAAAGAGGGAAATGGGATATAGACACCCTCATTGTGTATTGTAACATAGATTATGCCAATTGAGAGCATAGAGCATAGAAGAGAAGAAGCAGAGAGCTGTGTAGAAGAATTCCATGTATAGAAGTTCTGGATTAATACAAAAAGGCTTTGATTCAGATTCATGGTGTTCAAATACTCTCTGTGTATGTATTGTCGAATGGTATGCTTATGGATGTTTTGCTCTTTCTGTCATGCATTTGCTGTTTATGCTATGTGTGTATGATTTCTTGTTAAATTTCTGAAATCTGAGAGAGAGAGAGGGTATGGGAAATGAGTTTCAATTGTTTCTTTATCTGATCAAGAGTTCCTGCAAGGAGTGCGTTGACAAAGGGTTCAGAGGTTTGTCTCTGAAAGCTCATATAAGATAGCTTTTGTTCTCATTCCCTTAGAAGTGCAACTAGGCAGAGGAGCCGTGCTAGGAGTGCGCAGGCTGAGTAAAGTCTCAGAGTTTGTGAACCTGAGAAAGTGTTAAAGGACTACTACTGTTGGGAGTGCACAAAGTTGAAGGACTTCAATTCTTTGATGTAATTGAAGAATTTTCCGCAAGGAGTGCGTGCAGGAGTCTTCATTAAGACTCGGAGTTGGAAAAATCTCAGGAAGGATAAAGACTTTGAAATTTTCGAAGAGAAGCACAGGAAGTTGGTGCATTGGAGCATTGAGAAGGCGTCGCAAGTTTGTGTTGCAGGCGGTCAAGTACCGTTGAAAACCACTTTGGTAAAAAGTTGCAGAAGTCCTTGAGAAGGAAGAAAGAAGGACGGTCGGAATTCTCCGTGGAGAATTCGTGAAGTCCCGCGAGTCATCAGATCTCACGAAGGAGCAAGGGAGTTACGAAGAGTGTTTCGAAAGGTTCAAGATCAGGAGAGGTAGAACCGTAGATCCAAACCAACAAGGTCCGTTGGATTTACCTGTGGATTTCTAATTTGCGGTTTTGTGAGTTGAAGTCCAGAAATATTTGCATCAAGACTCACGAAATCATGAAGTGCAAAGTCCTGAAGGGATGAAAGGAGCATGTGGGCCATAGGAATCCGTAAGGTGGACAGGTGGTGCACTATCGACAAGGAAGTCAATTGCGTTGACCATTTCGGGGTTTCATGGGGTGAAGTCCCGAAATCTTTGCATCAGTATTCGTGACATCGCGAAGTCCGAAATCCTGATGGAATGAAGAGTTGTTGAAAATTCAACCTTACGAGCGCATCGGAGCTTCGGTAATTCAGGTTTCGGGATTTCAGATTTCGGGGAACGAGTTGCATGACATCGCAACTCCTGAAATCGCGATAAGGAGAAAGGAAAAATTGGCAAGGGAAAGGTCAAGTGTTGACTGTTTTCGGGTTTCAGGGATTTGAGAGACAGGGCTCTTGACCACCGGATTCGCAAAATCGTGAAGTCCGATCTCCTGAAGTATAAAAGGGGGGGGAATTTCTCAAGGTTAATTGTGGGTGCAGATTTTTCGAAAGGGAAATAGAAGAGCCAATTGTTGAGAGCTCTTCAGGCCAGTGGAATAGGAAAGATCCTGAGTGCGTGGACTTTACATCCTGCGGGTTCAGAAGGGCTACGCCAGTTTGGTATCATAGCCTAGAAAGTTCCTTTTCTTTCTATAGCAAGGAAAAGAAGATTCACCATGCCGCCAAGAAGAAGGGACCGGAAAACACCTGATCTGCCAGAGGAGAGGGAAATACCGAGAAGAAGGGGTAGGCAAATGCCTGATCCAACCATAGAAAGAGAAATGCGTGACTTACGCGCCAGACTTGAGGACATGGAGACAACACAGAGGCGCACAGTTGGTGCTGGGGATGTTAGTGATTCTGAAAGAGAAAATGAAGTTGGACATGATGAAGAAGAAGTCACAGCAGAAGATGCAGCAAATGAACGCTTGCTTAGATCTTTTGCAAGAATGGGTGCAAGAGCCAAGATGGACATTCCAGTTTATGAGGGAAATCTAGATGTAGAGGAGCTTCTAGATTAGATTAGAGCTCTGGACACATACTTTGACTATGAAGATGTCGAAGAGGACAAGAAGGTCAAACATGCTGTCACGAGATTAAAGGGACATGCAACATTGTGGTGGGATGAACTACAAGCTGACAGACATTGCAAAGGCAAGAAGAAAATCAAGAGTTGGGATAGGATGATCGCAAAGATGAAGGAGAAATTCGTTCCCAAGGATTATCAAATTACTCTGTTTCGAAGGAATACACTGAAGATTTCTACAGGCTGAACATCAGAGCAGGTCATCGTGAAAGTAATGATGAAAAGGTTTCTAGGTATATGAATGGTCTGAGATACGACCTTCAGGATGAGATGAGAATGATGACTATCCGAGCGGTGGAAACTTCTTATCAAATGGATCTAAAAGTGGAAGAGAAGCTGAGCTGAAAGCAAGGTCAAAGAGGCCGAGGAAGAAGTCAAGCCAGGGGAAAATCAGTTGCCTAGGATAAAAATCAAAAACCCAAGGAGCACTGGAAGAAACCTCAGACTCGAACTGAGAGAGGTGGAAGCTCACAACGAGGGCAATATGTTAAACAGAGAGGGAAGCATACCGAACAGAGAGGAGATTATGATGATAATAATAGTTTTCCTCATACCATAGGTAGAGGAAGAGGAAGAGGTGGAGTAATAACGTGCTTCACATGCGGAAAGGTTGGACACAATTATTATGAATGTCCAGACAAAAAGAGGGAAGGTGGAGAGGCTCACATTGCCGAAGTTCAAAGGCAGAATGTTGAAGCAGAGGATGTTGAAGGCGAAAGATCGCTGATGATGCGAAAAGCTCTTTTGACACCAGAGAAGGAGGTGGAGATTTTAGTCCAAAGAAACAAACTTTTTTGGACTGCTTGCAAAACCAAGGACAGGGTATGCAAGGTCATTGTGGACAGTGGTAGCACAGATAATCTCGTTTCAATGGAGATTGTAGAAAAGCTAGAGCTGGAGACGATTGATCATCCAAGCCCATACAGAGTTTCATGGTTGCAAAAAGGACATCAGGTAACTGTCACTAAACAGTGTTTAGTTGAATTCAAGATAGGAGGATATAATGATAAGATACTATGTGATGTTATTCCCATGGATGTTTGTCATCTATTGCTGGGTAGACTGTGGCAATATGACAGAAATGTGATTCATGATGGGAAAATGAACACATACACCCTAGAGAAGAATGGGATAACTCACATGTTACTTCCAATCAAAGATAAGGAGGTGAAACCTGAAGTAAGCAACACTGTACTTCTCATGAGTGGGAAGGAATTTCTTAAAGAGATTAAGAAGAAGGAGGAACCGCAATTCATTGTGGTTAGAAAGCCAAAGATTGTTTTAACCAACACAAGGGTAGATGATTTACCAGAAGAGGTTTAGGAATTGTTGGAAGAGTTTGCTGACATAGTAGTGGATGAACTACCTCGTTCGTTGCCACCGATCAGAAGTGTGAGTCATCACATTGATCTCATACTAGGATCTAGTTTGCCAAACAAAGTCGCGTACAGATTGACGCTGCAGGAGAATGAAGAGGTCAAAAGAAAAGTCCAGGATTTGTTGGACAAAGGTTTGGTCAGGGAAAGATTGAGTCCATGTGTTGTTCCGAGAATACTCAGTCCAAAGAAAGATGGAGGCTAGAGGATGTGTACTGACTCAAGGGAGATCAACAAGATAACCATCAGGTACAGATTTCCATTGCCAAGGATGGATGATCTGATGGATTGCTTGAGTGGGGCCAATTTTTTTTCGAAGATTGATTTAAAAAGTGGTTATCACCAAATCCGCATGAGGGAAGGTGACGAATGGAAGATAGCATTCAAAACCAATGAAGGGTTATATGAATGGCTTGTCATGCCATTTGGTTTAACAAACGCATTGAGTACTTTCATGAGATTGATGAATGAAGTCCTGAAGGATTTCATCGGAAAATTTGTCATTGTGTACCTTGATGACATATTGATTTTCAGTAAAACAAAGGCAGAGCATCTAAAACATTTGGTTATAGTGATGCAGAGGTTACAGTAGGAGAAGTTGCTGATAAACATGAAGAAATCCTCATTCATGAAGACAGAGCTCATTTATTTGGGTTTTGTTATTTCTGCAGATAAGTTGAGGATGGATCCATATAAAGTGGAGGTAATCAAGAATTGGCTATCACCAAAGAATATCTTTGAGGTGAGAATTTTTCACGGATTGGCTAGTTTCTACCAAAAATTCATCAGGAATTTCAGTGGAATTAGTGCACCAATGATGGACACAGTGAAGAAGAGACATAAATCTTTTCACTGGACATAAGAGGCTGAGAAGAGTTTTAATCTGTTGAAGAGGAAAATCACGCAACAACCAATTCTGGTGTTGCCTGATTTCCAAAAGACATTTCAGGTAAAATGTGATGCAAGTGGATTTGCAATAGGGGCAGTCTTGAGCCAAGAATACAGGTCGATAGCATACTTCAGCGAGAAGTTGAATGAAGCCAAGATAAAATACTCCACATATGACAACGAGTTCTATGCTATTATATAGGCATTGAAGAAATGGAGACATTACTTAATTCCTAAAGAGTTTGTCTTATGCAATGATAATCATGCATTTTAATTTGTGACTCAACAGGAGAAGTTGAATCAAAGACATGTAAAATGGGTTGAATATATGCAAAATTTCACTTTTGTGATTAAACATATTTCTAGTACTGCTAACAAAGTTGTTGATGCTTTGAGCAGAAAGTGTTTGCTATTTCAGGAGTTCAGAGTCAAAACGTTGGGTTTTGATGATCTCAGGGACATGTAGAGAGATATCCAGATTTTAAAAAGGCGTACGAAGCAACTGAGAATCCAATTCTCATAGATAGAAGCCAATGGGCAGAATACATGATCCAAGAAGGATTATTGTTTAAAGGTAATCAACTTTGTATTCCAAAATGCTCCATGAGGGAGAATTTGCTGAAGGAGAAACACAATAGAGGATTGGTCGGGCACCTTGGTCATGAAAATACGTTTCCCAAGTTGAATGAGTCATATTTTTGGCCGGGAATGCGAGCATATGTCAAGAGATTCGTGGACAGATGCAGAATTTCCCAGCATTCGAAAGGCAAGAGGCAGAATGGAGGATTTTATCAACCATTTCCCATACCTGAGAGGTCGTGGGATGCAGTCAGCATGGACTTCATATTGGGGTTGCCAAGAACACAAAGAGGGTTGGACTCAATCTTTGTGGTGGTGGATAGATTTTCCAAGATGGCACACTTCATTCCGTGTCAGAAAACCAGTGACACAACTCACATTGTGAATCTATTTTTCAAAGAAGTCATTTGACTTCACGGCTTGCCAAGGAGCATAGTTTCTGATCGAGACACTAAGTTTGTAGGACACTTTTGGAGGACCTTATGGAAGATGCTGGGAACTAAATTATCATTTAGTTCATCTTATCATCCTTAGACGGATGGACAGACAGAAGTGGTGAACATAAGTCTGGGAGACTTGTTGAGGAGCTTGGTGACAGAACACCACAGCCAGTGGGACAACATATTACCACAGGTGGAATTTTCTTAGAACGATTCAATCAATAGAAGCACGGGGCAGAGTCCATTTCAAATCATCTATGGCATGCATCCGAGAGGAATTTTTGAGTTGAGGGATTTAGAACAGACTATGACTAGGAGTGCTAGTGCATAAGATTTCGCAGAGGCGATGAAGGAACTTCACAGCCGAGTGAAGGAGCGATTACAACAATCGAGCCAGGAATATAAGCGAAGAGAAGATCAACACAGGAGACAGCTTCAATTTGAAGTTGGTGATTTGATCCTTGCACATTTGAGAAAGGAAAGGTTCCCGAGAGGAACATATAATAAACTAAAGATGAAGAAAATCAGACCATGCAAGGTCTTGAAGAAATTTGGGGCGAATGCTTACGAGATTGAATTACCCGATGGGATTCGAATTCTTCGATATTCAATGTCTCAAATTTGTACCCATATAAAGCTGAGGAAGAAGGGGCAGGAAATGAACAACCAGAGGTCCAATGGATGAAGCAGATGCCAGTTGCAGAGAAGCCGTAGATGGAGCACATACTGGATAAAAGAATTGGCAAGAAGACCAGGCGAAAGAAATACTTTGAGTATTTGGTCAAATGGAAGGGCCATCTAGTTGAAGATGCCAGCTGGAAGAACGAAGCAGAGATCCAGGGGCATGGACAGACCATGTGCGAGCTCATGGACAGGATCCCATGAAAATTTTCAAGCGAGGGAGTATGATGCAGGAGCATCTCAAGCGAGCCAGCGCAGAGATAAAAGAAAGTTGGAAAAGCACCCAACGCAAATTTTGAAAATGTCTTGAAACATTAATGAAGTCTTCAAGTGGAGGCACACTTGTAAAATGTAAATGGACCTTGAGCGATCCACTCTCTTCCTTAGTAGGTAGAAGGCATTTACAATAGTTAATGCAAGTAGATAGAATTTAATGCGTAGATTAGACAGTTTAGAATGAAAGAGGGAAACGAGATATAGACACCCTCATTGTGTATTGTAACATAG
>SNQJ01S0038729.1:5531-23965 GCA_010110895.2 Picea sitchensis
AGAATAATAATTAATAATATAATTATTTATTATTAAATATCATATATAATAAGTAAATGATAATAATAAATAGTTATTGATTATTCAAGGGACACATCCTTTCATGGATGGTCACCATATGTTCCCTATATATGGAACACTCAGCGTTTTAATAATATATCCATCATATCTCATATGAAGAAAAATAAACATGGTATCAGAGCGGGACTAGGCTTGACTCCTTCACAGGAAGGCCCAGGAAAATGAGAGCAGAGTAAAATGTTGGGAGTCTTAAATTTATGAGGTTGTTACAATATTATGTACAACATATTTACTTTTTTACTCCTACCTAAATTATATAAAGAAATCCATAAATTATGGTGGGTAGTAATTATACAAAAATGTATAATTACCTAAATATGAGGAATGTACTGCATATTTACTTCTACCTATACTTATGAAAAGAATCACATGAATTATGGAGAAACAATTTAACAAATTCAAATGCTATGTGGATGGATTATAACCAAATTAATCTTTGGGTAGTTACAGAGATATTCTCCAACTATTTAAAGGAAATAAAATTTAATTTAATTTTTCAAAGAGACATGTCTTTTTTGGATCAATCTAACTATAAAAAGACACTTGGAAGACACAACAATAGACACACACATTTTTTATCTCTCACACGTGGGATAAGTGATCTAAGGAATAGACTAAGAAGTTGAAAATTTTCAAGTTACTTAGTGATGTTTTAGTGTTTACTAAAGTAATATTGTATATCATTGGAAGTAATTACCACTTGCAGAAAATTATCCTTATTTAATTTAATACTATAAAATCACATTGTTAGCCTTATGACATTGAGTATATGATGGATGTGTGTTGGTAGTCATATGACATTGAGTTTATTTTGGATGTGTGTTGGTAGTCATATGACATCGAGTATATGATGGATTTGTTTTGGTAGTCGTATGGCATCAAGTATATGATGGATATGTTTTGGTGATAGTAGAAGACATATTATTTGGAGGGTCACTGTATATAGTTGTGCACAAGATAAATTGATCTCCTCCAAGAGATGCTTTTTTTTTTCTTGTTTCTTGTCCCGGGAAGGTCACAAGTAATAGCTCTTAGAAGGATCCATAATGGTGGTCCCAAGAGAAAGACATGGATGGAAATACCTTCCAACATGATGTCAAGGAGAGACATCGCTAGACATGATGCTCAGAGATATGAAGTTTCTAGGAGAAATATACCTCCCAGGACGAGACCATGCTAGATAGAAGAGATAGTTCCAATGATCATTGATACAGCGAGTCAAGACCAACTATAGCACAACTATGGTATATCTAGTAGAGGAGGAAAACACATTATGAGACTCAGAGGGAGTAGGTGTAGCAGTCCCAATATATGAGTCGACCCATGAGATGTTGAGAAAGCATGCATGGCAACAGTTCCAGTGTATGTAGAGGCACTCCTAGAGAGGGAGGTGGTACTACATCCAGAGGGAGAAAATATTGAGTTACCTCTAGAGAAGGAGGAAGAGCTACCTTCAGTTTCAGAGGGAGAAGAGACAGAGGAGGAGTTACCTCGAACTTCATAGGGAGTGTTGATGTTTTTCATATTCCTGAGACATTAATTTCATGAGGGAATCTCGATATATCAAGTATGGTCCAAGATGACTTAGCATAATAAACATTTACCTATGTTTTTGTGGGAAAAGGAATCCATGACTGTAGTGTATGTTCAGAACATAAGTCCTCATAAGACTTTGAGGAACATGACGCTCAAGGAGGCCTTCACTGGAGTGAAGCCTGAGGTTGGAAACTTTAGGATATTTGGGTGTCCAGTACACATTCATGTACCCAAGCATAAAAGGATCAAGCTAGACCCTTCAGGAAGAAAGGGTACATTTGTGGGGTACAATGAGTCTTTGAAAGAATATCATATCTATATCGCTAGTCAGAGACAGATTAAGGTGAGCAGAGATGTTACCTTTGAGGAGGAGGTATCCTTTAAGAGATCTAGAGGATATGATATGGAGATTGATCAAATTGATCCAATTGATCCCATTGATCATGTAGCTCGAGTTGATGTTCTCAGAGATATTGCAGTAGGTCGGAAGAGACCTACATGGGCTCGTCAGACATTGCAGGAGGAAGAAGGATATGCAACCCCTCATGGTACCTTCTGAGTAAGAAAGAGACCTCAGAGATATTCATTCTATGTCGTAGTTATGAGCCACATCATTCATTTTGAGCCTTCCTGTTATGAGGCAACTAGTCATCTAGTATGGAGAGATGTCATGATGGAGGAGTATCAATCCATCATGAAGAATGATGTGTGGGATATTGTTATGAGACCTGAGGGGAATTCTATAATGACTTCCAAATGGATCTAAAAGATCAAACACACAGTTGAAGAGAGCATCGAGAGGGAATAGATTATGTGGAGACATGTTCTCCTATTGCTCAATGCACTTCTATCCGTATGATTATTTCCCCTGCAACATCCATGGGTTGGAGAGTACCTCAGATGGATGTAAATACAACCTTTTCAATGGAGAGATTGAGGAAGAAGTATACATCGAGCAACCATATGGTTTCTTGATACATGAGAAGGAGTCCCATGTGTGCATGTTGAAGAAGGCATTGTATGGACTCAAGCAACCACCTCGAGCTTGGTATGCGAGGATTGATGGAAACCTGATGATTTTTGGGCTGCAGAAAAAATGTTGTCGATCCCATCCTGTACTACAAGACTATTAACGGTGATTCCCTGATTTTGGTCCTCTACGGTGATGATTTATTCCTCACTGGTACAGAGAGCCTTATTGTTGAATGAAAGTATGCATTTTCCTCTAAGTTTGAGATCAAGGACCTTTGTATGATGCACTACTTCTTGGGAATAGAGGTGTGGAAGAGAACTGATGAGATCTTCCTGAGTTAGTGGAAGTACACAATTGATATATTGAAGAATTTTGGGATGTTGAACTTGAAGCCCATGGCTACACCAATGGTGACGAATCTGAAGAAACTAAGTGCATGGATTCTTTTAGGGGATAAATTTCGCTCGTGGGCTAATTTTCCATGGCTTTTCCCAAAAATAGATTCACTATTTTAAAAATGATTCGCCCAAATTTTATAGGATAAAATTATTTTACCTTAAAAATCGCCAAAATTTTATACAAACTATATAAAATCCTTAGAAATTTGAATATTTTTACAAAAATATCGCCAAACATTTTATAGTTGGAATATGAAGGATTAGTAAGATTCRCCAAGGTTTTTACATTTTAAAATAAATTTCCATCATTAAAATCAACCCTGAAGTCTAAGTGTGTCTTCTTCTAATTCTGAAGAAATTGAGATGACTCTGTACAGATAGTTGATTCGATCATTGATGTATCTGGTTAACMCCCGACCAAATATTTGTTATGTAGTGATTTCACTTAGCCAGTTTATGAGTCAGTCGAGATAGACACACTAGATTGTTGTGAGGCATGTGTTGAGATACTTGCGAAGCACAGTTGGACATGGTATGAGATATACTTCCATTATTGATATGATATGGAAGGAATATATTGACTTTGATTAGGCGAGGAGCAGAGTGGATAGAAAGAGCACCTTCGAGTGTTGCTTCACTTTGGGATCTTCCATAGTTTCCTGGTGTAGCAAGAAATAGACTTCTATGGCTTTGAGCACACCAGAAGCATAGCAAATTGTTTTAGCGCCTCCATTTTATGCTCCATCTAAGGTCAGTCATAGTCGAGTCATGACCTGTGTGTCAAGGCATGTGAAGTCAGGTATTGAACAACAAAAGGGTCGAATTAAGCCAGTGGTCATTTGGCCCTTGGAGTCGGGAAGGGATGTCAGAGTCGAAACATGTGTGAATGGTACGAGTATGTTCCCAAAGAGTTATGTCCTATCAGAAAGGGAGTTTCTACGAGCCCTAGATCGAGGCAAGTTGTTAATAGAATTCGCGTCGGCAAGTGCAGTGACCATCATCAACTCATTATGGGGCTGGAAGAATGAAAAATTGCGATGTTCGTATCACATATTCCATGCAGCTCTTATCAGTTGTACTTTACACATGCTAGGGTGCTATGTAAGATCTTCAACTTATTTCAAAAAATCTAGTCGCCATGAATTTAGTGTTCTCTAGAACATTTCTACCTCACGCCTTCTCTATTATAAATTCCATATTTCATGCACACATCCCATTCCCCAATCGGGCTTATACACTATTTGTAGCTTTTCTCGCAAGCTAGGTTTATCGAGTTTTCTGCCTTGGGCTCATGCCAACTCTGTCGCGCGCAAGAAAAATATGCATTACACTATGGCTACTTCCCAAAACATAAGGAAGGGTGCATAAAGTGGCATAAGCGCTAGGCCCGAGCCCCAAAGAGACTAGGATCCATTCTTGTTCACAACAGGCTTCCCCAAGGATCCAAAGGGAGATTTCCCTCTACACGCAGAAAGGGTAATATCACAATGCACAGAGGTCGTATTGAAAGAGAATTCACAGAAATAAGGAGCGTCAAAAGCCCTGTCCCCCCAACAATAAATGCCCCATAAAAGGGGCAGGCCAAAGAAGAACAAGGAAGTTGGGAAACTCTAGTCCCAAGCGAACCACGTGCGAGGTCAGCTACCAAAGGATCACTTATGCGTGCCATTTTGCTGGAACCAGCTGAAGGTACAAGCCGAGAAAGAAGGAACAGAGCGAGAAAGACAACTATCGAAGGCGCAGATGTTCGAGAACCATACCAACAGCTGAAGCAAGCACAACTCGATATCGTTGAGATTTACCAGGAAAATAGGGATCTAAGATGACAATTGGAAGAAAACACCCTTGAAGTGTCATCATCGCAAGGCCGTGAAGGAAACATGACATGGCTCAAGAGATATCTTAGAGAGGCATATGATACAATTGTATAGTTGCGTGAAACACATAGGTTGTCAGAAGAAAGGAATGCAAACTAGTTCAAAGAATGTGAAGCGGTCGAGGAGAAAGTTTTCATAGCTCTCGCCAGCGTGCAGGGGAAACATAATTAACTAAGTTCATTCTTGTATCCTCAAATGGAGCATGGTTCTTGACAGTTTTGAAGGAGGCATCTTCTTTAGATGTTTTTTTCTTTTTGGTAATGACCACGACAACTAGCAGCCACAAGCGCACCCTAGCAAATGAGTGCGTGACAAAAATCAAGGCCATTATAGTAGATGGTGGGAGTCTCACAGAATACTTGGTCATTCAGATATATTGTCGAAGGAACAGATTGACACATCACTCTCCCCATGACGATACCTTATTGGTAACCGAGTCCCCGTGGCACAATACAAGCAATCATGATGCGACCATATGCAGTTGTTTTAGAATTTTGGAGAGGCGTCATGCAAAGAGTCATTTAGCGCAGAATAGTCAGTTTCCTAAGTTCTAGGGATAGTAGCTAGAAAGCAGGGTAGCCCAAGCGGTGCCCTTGCCTATATATTTTATCTTTTCAAAGTAGTGTAGACAGTGACTATTGAATGTAGTTTGAGCTCGATCGAAATTTAATGCAAAAGTCCTGGAACTTGATGAAAAGATTCTAATTGTAGCAGTTGGATGTATTATTTACTTTATTTGCATACGTACTTCATGTATCCTTTATTCATATCTATTTCTATCTAAATTAGAACGTATTTTCGAACCTGGGATTCACTACGTAGTGCCCTGGGATTCACGCCAATTAGAAAAACCATTTTCCTCTAAGTTAACTCTGAATTCATCCTCAACGGTGCTCTGAGTTGCTTCATGTGTTCTTCTCCCACCACACACAATGATTTTTCACTGTATACGGTTGCTTGCTTATCCTTTATCCTCTCAATTTCGGTCACTGAGTCATTTATTTCTATTGTTTTCATGAACCGACTCCATAGCCCAAGGTCTTACTCTCTTGTGCCAATATAACCAAAACTTACTATTTCAAAGGTGTTTAAATCTAGCCGATAGCCCAAAGCCATATCCTGTACCGAGACAAAGTCTCCCGAGAGAGCCCTCTCCAAGTCCGAAAGGCTAGTTTCGAAACTCAAAGTTGGTTTATAGGTTGTCTTTGTCATTTGTTTCTTATTCGAATGAATTTTACAGAGTGCTAACATTCTAGCGTCGTTGTTGGGGACGGAATTGAGTGAATTTTCCCTGGGAGAACGACTAAAGTTACAGTTTTGACCCCTAAGGGTAACAGAGGGACAAACATCTCTATTAGATGAAACCTTTACCCTGGCAACTCTAGTCAAAAATACCAGTAGCACCAAGTAGCATGGTTCAGGAACCCTGGCTCCGAAGACAATCTATACCAGAGCAAATCCTGACCCAAACCTTGTAGAGCCTGTGTACGAACCCGAGAAACTTATGCACAGGACTAGAGAGAAAGTTTCGTACCCATTCTATTACCTGGACAAAATCATGTCCTTACCCAAAGATGGCGTTCAACTTGATGTTGAAGATGATGGAAAAACTGATGGAAAGAATGTCCATGGGAAACAGACCCGCTGCTCGAGAACAACATGATCCCCAACCCAGAAATCAGAACCTCATAAGGAGTCAAGTTCCTTAGATCAGACAGAGGGAGCAGAGAGACCATGGTGACCAGCAGACAAAGCCTCTGTTCCAAAAAAATTACGTGGACGAGGATTTCGATCAGATGTTCAAAGGCCAAATTCATTGTTGTGATGACAAGAACCCACGTGTGTTTTTAACAAAGGGAGAACATGATCAGTACATGAGCGAAAACAATGATTTTCTATTAGAAACAGATGATGCATCGTTTTGTGAAGCGGATGATGCGTTGTCTTGGGAAACAAAAGAATTCAAGAAAGGTTTTCACAATGCTATTATGTAGTTCCAAGAGAAATACAACCTTAGAAGCAAAAGGGTGCCTACAGAGTCTCAACAGTCAAACCCCATCAGAGAGCCTCAGCAGACAAATCCCTCAAGGAATCCCCAACTAGATACCCCTTCCACAAGCCAAACAATTCTAGACAACTCGACCAAGGGTGCAACTAAAAGGGAAAAGTCAAAGGAGGAGGCCCCAAGGAAAGCGCTGGAAACAAGCCGGGAAGCATGTGGAAAAAAGGTAGAGAAGGTATGTTCCCCCTTTAACTTCAAGCATGAAATGGTCAAGATCAAAATCTATGTCCCTTCTAATGAACTTATTAGAAAGGGTGAATATAGGGAGAAAATTATTAAAATGATAAAAATGGGAGGGACCCCCGATACTTTGAACATCCAAGATGATCACCCTGCTATTATGTTTGGTCCACACTTTGAGGAGACAAGTGATACTGAGGATGTTCCCCCATTCTATGTCAGTCTAAAAGTTCATGACATGACCCTACATAACGCCATGTTGGATTCAGGCATGTCTCACAACTTCATGTCGAAGGTGATCATGGATGAGTTGGGTTTGGACTTCACCAGGCCCTATAAGGACCTTTTTTCTTTTAATTCGAGGAAATTCAAGTGCCTGGGTCTCATCAAGGACTTGGTCATATCACTGGCCCAAATTTATTTGAATAACATGGTTATGGACTTGGTTGTGGCAGACATACCCCCTAAGTTTGGCATGTTTCTTTTGAGGTCGTGGGCCACGAAGTTAAAGGGGACTCTACAAATGGACATGCCATATGCCACCATACCTATCTTTGGCCAAGATAGGTGATTGTACATACCAGTTCTGTTTAAATTCATGGTAAGCAGTAAAACGTAGCCAAATAACCACCCTATCTACTCCGTCGATACTGAGGTCGGCTCCTCCATATTCTATAATTACCTAAGCTTTGAAGAGGAAGAGTAGACAACCATCATGACTGTCGATGAGGAAGTCATGAGACAAGCAGAAAAATGGGCTGACCCAAAGAACCGCATAGAAAACGAGACATGGAACATGAGTTTCAATGGCATTGTCAGTAAGGAAGGAGCAGGTGTCGGCGAATGGATAATCCCCCCTCAGGTGGGCACAAATTTGTGCTCATACAAGCTCATGTTCGAATGTACAAACAACATGGTCAAGTATGAGGCATTGATTTTGGGCCTGAAAGTGTTGAAAAAAATAGGTGCAAAGATGATAGCAGTGTGCGAGGACTCTGAGCTATTATAAACCAGGTGAAAGGCATGTATCAATCCAAACATCCCAAGCTGAGAGCATACAGAAACCTAGCGTTGGGCCTCCTCGAATAATTCTCAGAGTATGAGCTATCGGTGATATCGAGGGGGAAGAATCAAATCGTCGATGCATTGGCCACCTCAACCTCGGTTTTTTAAATTCCCATCTTTCCAAACAAAAAATACAAGATCGACGTCAAACACAGGTTGACAGTCCCTGAAAATATCAAGCATTGGCAAGTTTTGGAGAACGGAAAATAGGTGGAGGCGTTCCTCCTAATGAGAGACAAGTTCACTAACATAAACATTGATGACGAGTGTTGCTACGATGAAGATGAGAGCGTAGATGCACACAGTAATGATGACCCTTTCCAGAACCAAATAGCGGGAAGGGACATAGTACAACTGAAAAACAACATCATCCCAAAGGGGGTAGTTCTGTTGGAAAAGTTGTTTGATGAAACCGACGTGGCTAGAAATCCCAAGATCATTGTAAATGACGAGGACGTCAAATATTGCAACATCGAGACTGAGGAGAACCCAAAAATAATCAAATTGTTGAAAACGCTCAGTCCATAGGTCAAACAAGAATACATCAAGCTCATGAAGGATTTCCCAGATGTTTTCTCTTGGAGTTATGACGACTTGAAGGTTTATGACACCAAAGTGATCCAAAATGTCATTCCTCTCAAATAAGACCAGAAGCCCTTCAAACAAAGGTTGATACGGATAAATCCCATGTTGCTTCCGCTAATCGAAAAAAAGGTAAAGAAACTCTTCGAAGCTAAAATTATCGTTTCTTTAAGGTTTTCAAAATGGGTGGAAAAATTGGTGCCTATAAGAAACAAGAGCGGTGAAATAAGATTGTGTGTAGATTTTGTAAAATTGAACGAAGTTTCCCTCAAGGACCACTACCCACTCCCTAAAATGAACTATATTCTGCAAAAGGTGGTGGGGTCCCAAAATATGTCCATGCTGGACAGTTTTTCATGTTACAATTAGATCCTGGTGTACCTGGATGATATAGAAAAGATAGCTTTTATGACACCATGGGGGACGTTCATGTATGCTAAGATGCCTTTCAGTTTGATGAACGTTGGAGCTACTTTCTAGAGGGAAATGGACATAGAGTTTTTTGAAGAAAAATAAAATTTTATTGTGATCTATCTGGATGACATCATAGTGTACTCTGACTCCAACGAACAACACCTTGGGCATCTGAAGAAGGTTTTCCAAAAATCCAGGACATTCGACATATCATTGAACCCAAAAAAGTCACATTTCAGGATGCAAGAAGGGAAGTTGTTGGGGTACATAATATCGAAGGAGGGTATAAAAATAGACCCCAACAAGGTTGAAGGAATCTTGAAAATCGGCACTCCGCGCAATAAGAAGGAGGTGCAATCCTTCCTGTGAAAGGTAAATTTCTTGAGAAGATTCATCCCGAACCTAGCAGAGATTATAAAACATATCACCTGCATGCTCAGAAAGGGAAACGAGATCAAATGGAACCCGAAAGACATCAAAGTCGCGCTGACTAAATCTCCCGTGTTGGCCAGCCCATACTTCATGAAAGACTTTATCTTGTTTTAATTCTTCTCGGAACATACAATTGCAAGCATGTTGTTACAGAAAGACAATCAGAAATTTGAGAAGCCTATAGCCTATTTCAGCAGAACGTTGAAGGATGCTCCACTAAGGTATGACATTATGGAGAAATAAGCATACTCCTTAGTGAAGGCCCTAAAGGAGTTTAGAACGTACATATTACACTCCCACGTTATCGCTTACGTGCCCAACAACTCAGTCAAGGATATATTGACTCAGCCTGAGCCAAAGGGAAGGAGCGGTAAGTGGATAGTGGCCATGCTTGAATATGACCTCAAAATCAAGCCCATGAAGCTGATCAAGGTTTAGGGCCTTACAAAGTTGATGGTGTAGTCGAACTGTGACGCTTTGGGAATCAACTTCATCGTTGATCTGTCAGAAAACCTTTCGGAAGAAACAACTGCCCAGGTCTCTCAAGAGTTCGTTGATTCACCATGGTATTTGGACATCAATTATGTGCTGAGAAATATGCAAGCCCCTCTGGGTTTAATCAATACCAAGACCATATTTTTGAAGCTCAAAGCGATTAAGTTTTGCATCCTAGATGGTTCACTATACTAGAAAGATCTGAAAGGGATATTGCTGAGTTGTTTGTTGGAAAATGACGCGAGACAAGCTATCGAATATTTTCACAAAGGCGACTGCGAAGGACACCACTGTGCACAAAATCCCAAGAGCGGGTTACTATTGGCATACCATATTCACAGACGTATACAAAGAAGTTTCTGGCTACCATGAGTGTTAGATTTGCGATGAAAGAAGAAAGTTGCAACCCCTGCCACTAAAGTTGATCTCAGTTGAAGCACCTTTCATGCAGTGGGGCTTGGATTTCATAGGGGAAATAAATCCGTCATCCTCTGCATAGCATAGATGGATACTCACGGCCATAGACTACTTCACAAAATGGATAGAATAAATCCCCATGAAGTAGGCTACTGACATAGTCATCATCCAATTTTTGGAGACAAACATCCTGTCGAGATTTGGATTCCCTTTCAAGATCATAATAGATAACGTTATCAAATTCAAGTCCAACAAGATGGATAAGTTCTATTAGGATTAAAATATAACCCCAGGGCATTCCACAACATACTACCCGCAAGGAAATGGATTAGCAGAATCATTGAATAAAATCCTAATCGAGATCATCAAGAGACTCCTGCAAGACAACAAGAAGGCCTGACATAAAAATATTATCTACGTGCTATGGAAGGACAGGGTTACCACCAAGAATTCCATCTCGACATCGCCATTCCAGATTGTATATGACACAGATGCAATTTTCCCCACCTCACTGGGGTTTCCCCTCAGAAATTTGTTGCAAGAATAGGAGACTGAGCCAGATGACACGCAGAGGAGAATAAATCAGTTGATCCACACACAACAGATAAGGGAATAGGTGTACAATAAATCATAACTCCATCAGGAAAGGATGAAGAAATCCTTTGACAAGCACTCTAGGAAAAAGGATTTCCAGTTGGGGGATCTGGTGTTGAAATGGGATGCAAGAAATGAAGATAAAGGAAAGCACAAAAAGTTTGATAATCTTTGGACAGGTCCATTCAAAATCGGTGCACATCGTGGAAATGATGCCTATTTTCTAGAAGAACTAATTGGAAAGTGCGTTGGTTGGGGGCATGTGAATGATAGGTTCCTCAAACACTATTTGGTGAAATAAATTCCGTTTAAGTCACATACCATCGTAAATAGTTTTTTTTCTTTTGTGTCGAGTCAGTATATCAACAGAAAATTGAAGCCCAAAGTGAAGGCCCTGAGTTTATGCTGAGTTTTTTAGAAGTTGTGTCGATAGTTGTAGGTTTCATTTTTCTTTTCATATGTCATTGTCTAAAATTTGAATAGGGCCCAATGGTCAGGCACCTGGTTTGATGTTCTTTTCTACCTCCCTGGGAGGATAGCAGACCCATTGGAGCCAGCTTCTAACACCGCCACTTTCTTCTCCAGCTAAGGTTGGTCTTAGTTGATTCATGATTTGTGTGTCAATGCATGTGAATTCAGGTATTGAACAACAAAAGAGTCGAAGTCAGAAAGTGATCGTTTGTCCCTTGGAGTTGGGAAGGGATGTCAGAGTCGAAACATGTGTGAATGGTATGAATCTTTTCACAAAGAGTCGGGTCCTATCAAAAAGGGAGTTTCTACGAGCCTTGGATCAAGGAAATTTGTTAATAGAAGTCATGTAGGCAAGTGCAGTGACCATCATCAGCTCATTATGGGGGCTGGAAGAATGAAAAATCATGACGTTTGTATCACATATGCCCTGCAGCTCTTATCATTTGTAATTTACACATGCTGGGGTGCTATGGAATATCTTTGGTTTGTTTCGAAACATCCAATCGTCATGAATTCAATGTTCTCTAGAGAATTTCCACCTCCCACCTACTCTATTATAAATTCCAAATTTCCTGCATGCATCCCATTCGCCAATCGGTCTTATACACTATTTGTATCTTTTCTCCCAAGCCCAGTTTTATCGATTTTTCTGCCTTGGGCCCATGCCAACTCTGTCACGCGCAGGAAAAATACGTGTTTCACTATGGCTACCTCCCAAAACATAAGGAAGGGTGCGCGAAGTGGCAGAAGCACTAAGCCCGAGCCCCAAAGCGACTGAGATTCGTTCTTGTTCACAGTAGGCTTCCCCAAGGATCCAAAGGGATATTTCCCTCTACGCGTGGAAAGGGTAATATCACACCATGCAGAGGCCATATTGGAAGAGACTGCACAGAAAGAAGAAGCGTTGGAAGCCCTGTCCCCCTGTTATAACCCTAAATTTCACCATACATGCATACCTGACATTTGGCCCTCTTACTTGCTATTTTTTCCAAGCCATCCCAGAGAAGCTCTTCTTAAAAACACTATTTTTGAATATGTATGTGCCATGCACCACTACTTCCCATGTACACACACATGCTGCACCATTACAACTCGTGTACGTATTCTAGTTGCACCATTACAACCTGGGTATACCCACAAAAGTTGCAAAAATTAAAAAGTTGCAAGGAATTTGTTGAGATTACAGGATATTGGGTAGTTTTCCAACTGTCCCACCGCTAGTTCTGCTATAGCGGGAAAACCCAGTTCTGCTATAGCAAGAAAACCCCCCGATGGACTACACTAGGATTCAACATGTAGGCATATCTAACCTTCTAAAAGTCTCTTACATTTTATAACTACCCCGAATATACCCCACATTCATGCATGAAATACAAAATGAAAAGATCTAGTAACTCTACCTTTAACTCTGCGTCCGGTGTCGATCCTTTTGCGTTCGATTGCTCTGTTGACTACAAGCCTCCTCCCAAGGCTGGCCTACATTCACAAATAGATAAATAGGGAACTATAAACATGCATCTCATATATGAATCATGGGTTAGAGGTCAGTATAAAGCATAAATCAAACATAGATATTTGACACATCATATTTCGGGACATAAAAAGTATTCATTTTATTGATATCACAATGCTTACTTACAATGAGATCGACAACTACTCCATGAACCTGGTTTGGGATCCTCTTCACCAATATCCAACTACGCTTCCACATATCTTTCTCCTCTCACACTTCTTCTAGGGAAATGGCATAGGCTTATGATGGAGGAAAAAGGCAAGAATGGGAAATTCTGATGCAAATCTCACAAGGTGGCTGCAAATTCTTGGGGCAAGGAGGGGATGTGAAACGAGAAGAGTTTCACTCTTCTTATGCTTATATTTGGAATGATACCCCAACACAAAAGGATGGTTATTTGATTGGGTGACAGTCTATAGGCGGTGGGACAGTTGGAATACTACTCAATAGCCCGTAATCTTAACAAATTCCTTGCAACTTTTTAATTTTTGCAACTTTTGTGGGTATACGTGGGCTGTAATGGTGCAAATAGTGTACGTATGCGAGTTGTAGTGGTGAATAAAGCATGTGTATTTTTCCAGTAGTGGTGCAGGGCATGCACATCTTCAAAAATAGTGTTTTTAAGAAGAGTTTCTTTGTGATGGCTTCGAAAAAATAGCAAGTAAGAGGGCCAAATGTCAGGTGTGCATGTATGGTACAATTTAGGATTATAACACCCCCAACAACAAATTCCCTGGAGAAGGGGCAGACAAAAGAAGAGCAAGGAATATGGGGAAACTCTAGTACCAAGCGAACCACACCCGAGGTCAAATGTCGAATAATTGCTTATGTGCGGCATTCAGCTGGAACCAGCCAAAGGTAGAAGCCAAGAAAGTAAAAAAAGAGCGAGAAAGCCAAATATCGAAGGCGCGTATGTTTGAGAACCGTCCCAACAGATGAAGCAAGCACAACTCGCTATCACTGAGCTTTACCAGGAAAACAGAGAGCTAAGACGAAAATTCGCATCAAAGACCCTTGAAGTGTTAGCATAGCAAGGCTGCGAAAGAAACGGGACGTGGCTCAAGAGACAACTCAGAGAGGCACAAGATACAATCATATAGCTATGTGAAACACAGAGGTTGTCAGAAGAAAGGAATGAAAAAAAATTCAAAGAATGTGAAGCGACCAAGAAGAAAGTATACGTAGCTCTCGCCAGCACATAGGGGAAACATAATTAACTAAGTTCATTCTCGTATCCTCAAATGGAGCATGGGTCTTGACAGTTTTGAAAGAGGCATCACCTTTAGATGTTTTTGTCTTTTTGGTAATGACCACGACAACCAACATTCACTCACCACAAGAGCACCCTAGTGAATGAGCGCTTGGCAGAGATCAAGGCCATTACAGTAGATGGCGGGAGTCTAACAAAATATTTGGTCATTAGATATCTTGTCGAAGGAATGCATTGACACATCACTCTCCCCATGATGAGACCTTTCTGGTAACTGAGTCCCCGTGGCACAATACAAGCAGTCATGATGCAACCAGATGCAATTGTTTTCTATTTTTGGAGAGGCTTCATGCAAAGAGTCATTTAGTGCAGAACAATAAGCTTCCTAAGTTCTAGGGATAGTAGCTAGAAATCAGGGTAGCCCAAGTGGCGCCTCGCCTATATATTTTATCTTTTCAATGTAATTCAGGTTGGTTGGAAAACTAGTGTAGACAATGACTATTGAATGTAGTTTGAGCTCGATCGAAATTTAATGAAAAAGTCCTGGAACTTGATGAAAAGATTCTAATTGTAGCAGTTGGATGTATTGTTTCCTTTCTTTGCATATGTACTTCACGTATCCTTTATGAATATCTATTTCTGTCTAAATAACAATGTATTTTCGAACCTGGGATTCACTGCGCAGTGCCCTGGGATTCGCGCTATTTAGACAAACCGTTTTCCTCCAAGTTAACTCTGAAATCATCCTCAACAATGCTCCGAGTTGCTTCATGTGTTCTTCTCCCACCACACACAATGATTTTGCACTAAAGATTGTTTCTCTCTTATCCTTTATCCTCTCAATTTCAATCATCGAGTCATTTGTTTCTATCGTTTTCTCAAACTGACTCCATATCCCAAGGTCTTACTCTCTTGTGCCAATATAACCAGAACTTACTATTTCAAAGGTGTTTAAATCTAGCCAATATCCCAAAGCCATATCTTGTATCGAGACAAAGTCTCTCGAGAGAGCCCTCTCCAGGTCTGAAAGGCTAATTTCAGATCTTAAAGTTGGTTTGTAGGTTTCCTCTGTCATTATTTTCTCAGCTGAACAAAGTTTACAGAGTGCTAACACATTGCATTAAGTATGTTAGTCCCTGAAGCAGTGTGGCTTGACAATATCCTTGCACATTTATTTGAACATTTGTTGGATTCCACCATTATTCATTATGGTAACCAAAGTTGTGTGAATATCTCAGAAAATCCAATGTTTCATGACAAATCAAACCACATTGAGATCAAGTACCATTACATCCAAGACATGGTGCAGAGGAAGGAAGTATTGGTGGAGTACCTTCCTACAGATGATCAGGTTTCTAATGTTCTTACCAAACCATGAAGAAGTTCAAGTACTTCGGTGACATACTTGATGTGGTAGAGAATGCCTCCCTCGTTGAGAGTGAGTGTTGATCTTTGCAGCTTCCTGAGACATTCTCTAGATCATACTCTTCTGTGAATGATTTGATTTGATTTGTGATGACACTTATCCGAGAAGGTATAAGTGGGACACTTATCTGAGAAGGGATAAGTGTGTTTGGGATTATAGCTCAATGTCCCTTGTGGAGAGAACATGAGGACACGTCCCATGTGGAGATCACATGGGGACATGTTAAGGGATTTGACCTTAACGTCACACACTATGGGGAGTTGACCCTAGTGTTTCTAGAGGGAGTATCCTCTAGAAGTTCACATGGGAGTGTTATGTATGACATACATTCTTGAGATCGTACTCCTATGTGAATTACGTTGAGTTGATTTGTGAGGACACTTATCCAAGAAGGGATAAGTGGGACACTTATCTGAGAAGGTATAAGTGTGTTTGGTCTTATATCCCAACATCTCTTGTGGAGATCACATGATAAGATATCAAGGGAGTTGACCTTGATGTTAGACACTATGGGGAGTTGACCCTAAGTGTTCCTAGAGGGAGTAGCCTCTAGAAGTCCACATGGGAGTTCCATGTGTGACAAAACTTTTGTTACTATGGTGGTTGTGTACCACTGGAGGAGATTTTGTGTCTCTAGACAATAGTTGTGTACTACTATGGAAAGATACCTCCCTAGATAAGAGGGAGTGTTGATGTTTCAACGTCGTGCAGACGTTCTCCTATATTGGGCTACAGACTAAGGGAGATATGATATATTTATCATAAAGGTGCACTTGTGGTAAATGGTCCGAGACGTAGTCCTTCCTTGATCATGACAAGGCATAATATGGACTCGAGGTTCTTCAAGTTCTTTCCACATGTCACTTAACATCGAGATGACATTCACCCACAGGTGCGTACTTGTGGTGAAAGATCCTGGTGTGTTCTTTGTCCTAGTCATGGTGATTTGACAAGGAATAATAAAGAAAGACTCAAGATTCTATATGCTATTACATGTGGACCCAGAGTGAGCCTGATATTAGAGAGAGTTAATTGGCTTAGAGGGAGAGCTACAGAAGGAGTTTCTCCTTAGTTCAGGTGGGAGAGAGACATCTTCTAAGACTGACAGACAAGTGTCATGAGTTTAGGGTGAAGTTTGTATACTTCAAAGACAATATTGGCATGATGCATAATGTCTCCCTCATTGAGAGGGAGTGTTGATGTTTGGACAACATCGGGAAGACATTCTCTTAGAATAATAATTAATAATATAATTATTTATTATCAAATATCATATATAATAAGTAAATGATAATAATAAATAGTTATTGATTGTTCAAGGGATGCATCCTTTCATGGATGGTCACGACTCACCATATGTTCCCTATATATGGAACACTCATCATTGTAATAATATATCCATCATATCTCATATGAAGAAAAATCAACACATATGACACTCTGTGTGAAGTGAAGATTCCATATGGACTATGTGCACAGAGTCCATATGGACTTTGTGCCATTTGCACAGAGTGCCCAATGTCTGCAAGATTTTCAATGAAATGCCCAACTTCTGCAAGCTTTTTATCTGTATCATTTAACTTCACATATTTTTTATTTCCATGATATTTTTCTTGAAATATACAAATGATTTGTTATATTAAGTTTCCTTTGATAAAGAATATTTTTTTTGTCATTCAAAGTGAATGTTGACGTTGTTGGAAAGCCAGTTGTAGGGCATACGTGGCCAAGCTAGGTAAATGGGTTTATGTTCTTAATATTGTTTTTGTTTTTTTTAATTTTTATTTTGTGAGTGTTTTTTAATTTTGGTTGGCCTCTGTGCGAATGAATAGAGTCCATATGGCCTCTGTGCATAGAGTCCATATGGACTATGTGTCATTCGCACAGAGTGCCCAACGTCTGTAATATTTTCAATGAAATGCCCAATGTCTGCAAGCTTTTTATCTATATCATTTAACTTCACATATGTTTTTATTTCCATGAGATTTATTTTGAAAGATACAAATGATTTATTATATTAAGTTTTCTTTTATAACAAAGATTTTTTCTTGATAAGTGAGTTTTCAAAATAAATCATTATTTTAAATAGTAAATTACGTACATTATAATGATAATGTTGCAATTCTTCACATAGAATCATTTTATTATTGAAAAGATATATTCACTAAATCAAAAAAATTACATATAGTTTATTAATATTATAAAACATATAAAAATTAAATTAAATATTAATTTAATATAAATTATTCTTTTATTCTTTCTATTAAGATTGTAGTAAAAAAGAAGTATACACAATAACTATTTTTATGATTAGATTTCAACAATTGGTTGGATGACTGGACTAGTTTGCATTTCGTTGTAATATTTGAAATTTATTTTAAAATGATTCTAAATTAGAATGTTATTCCTTGTTATCTATGTTGAAGTTTGGTCATTTAAGATAACTTTGCATTCATTTTGTTGTTTATCCTTAACACTTGTTGCAATCTCATCACTGTTGTGCTTTCTTTTGTTGTCTCTGCCTTGTGTACTTTCATGTTCCAACTTGTTAGAATGACCAGTTATTTTTAAACACTCACAAAACATCCATATACTTATTATTATAATGTAAATATAACACTTTAATTGATTTTCAACCAACAACATCATAAAGATTTATTGTGATTCTTTGTATAGTGTCATTTCCCTTCAATTTTATTATCAAAACT
>SNQJ01S0038729.1:23975-41868 GCA_010110895.2 Picea sitchensis
TATTATTTTCATGAAAATATGAAAGTATTGGGTGTCAAATATGCTTATGTACTCTGCACAGAGTCCATATTTGGCACTCTATGTGAATGGACAGAGTCCATATGGACTCTGCGTAGAGTCCATATGGACTATGTGCCATTCGCACAGAGTGCCATAAGAAACTGGACAATCCCAAAGACTTCGAAATATTTTCAAGTTACTATCTTATATGATAAATATTGAAGTGCATGCCTTTGTGGTTCTAGAAATTTTTCTTTACTCCTTCCTAAACTAGTGGATTCTCTTCTATGTCCATGCAAAGTCCAAGAGGCTTTGAATTACTAAAACCATGTACAAAATATAATTTTTTTCTCAATTAAATGCTATGAGGATAAAATCATATTGGAGGCCATTTCTCTAGGCCTGGCTTATGAAGAGACCCTAAACAAAATATTAAACAAGTAGAAAATGTCTCATATTGTTTGTATCCATGTTGTGTCATACAAAATTTTGCTAAAGTGTCTTCAATAATAATACCCCAAGTGCTATGAAAAAAATAACTTACCATGACAACATAGTCAAATGCAGTTAACATAACCAACCACTGTGGAAGTAGTGAACATATTCAATTATAGTCAACATCGGTCGTTGAATTAATCAATCATGGTAATTGTATTCAATCTAGTCAACATAGATAACATCACATTTTGTTAACTATATTGAAGTTTTAAGTATTATTAAGTATTTTGAATTTTTTATGTAATTTAATGGTGAATTTTTAACATGAACTAGATGTAATTATTTTTCAAGGTGATGAAGCTTGGGGGTGTACAGATGGGTCAAGGGTATGAGGGTTAGGATGAGGAGTCTCACAGCCCTAGATATTTTCACCCAATATTTTTCCTTGGAAATCTAAGGCATGCGACATTTTCTTGCTTCAGACTCAGTGGAGCAACCACCTTAAGCTTACTTGCATGCAAGGTATTCCTCTTCCCTTAGAAAATGACCATACCTTATGTTAAACTAAACTCATTAGTACTTCAACAAGTTCATTAGCACAAATGTCTAATGTCCAACTATGGCTTTAAAAAATCTCAAGTTAACAACTTAAACACTTAACAAATTAAATAAATGCAACATCAACACATCAACAACACAATATATGTGTGTGATGCCCAAGCTAGGCACTTTTAACTTTATTAGAAAGAATATACAACCAAATATATTTATAGTCCGGTGAGTTTGGCTAACCACCAAGACTCTATATTCAACCAATAGTCGAAGTCTCTTCTAGAGTTGTTGCTACACTACAAGTAGAACCCCTCCAAAACAATCTTCAATAATACCTCCTATAGCCTTGGTATTTCTCCAAGAGGAACTTCACCATGAACCATTTTTCCTTTCCTATATATTTTCCACTTCTTTGTTGAACTTCTACCCTAGAGGGAGGCAAACTCCCTTGGCCGCCCAAACCTATTGTAAACTCTCACCACTCAAAATTACCAACCATCGAATTTTAATTCAATTGCAACTCTACCTCGAGACCCAATTTACCACCTTGATTTACTTATCTTCTAAAAATTTCTCTAAGTAATAAAAATTAACCACAAATCTCTTTGGATTTTTTAAACACATTTGATTCCTTGAAGAGGAGACATGTTTTAAAATTTAGTAAGTGAAACAAAAGTTTCCTCATATATTGAATAGATCCAAAAATATTATTCTTTAGTTAATAACTTGAACACAACAACGACCTCCACTTTTTCATCCAATATAATATGAATTGAAATTGATTCCCCAAGGGGAAGATTGATCAATTCATTAGCACACTTTTGGTTTTCATCATGCCCTTTGTATCCTTTAAATCACTATAACAAACCTTCCTATGTTATTCCTTGTCATGATCAATTTGTCTTGTGTAAACATTGTTTCACCATACTTAGATATGCCTACCTTGGTTGTCATGGCACTCTATTAAAATTTTTTCATCTCCCCTAATTAGGTTTCTTGGTTGTGATTCCATTTAATCCTTAGAATCCATTGACTAATTTTTTCACACACATACATATATCAATTAAATATTACAATGGAAATAAACATGCATGCACAACAACTTCCCCAAATCACTACGACAAATATTTAACAACATGCATGTTTTACACAATGATTTTGATCCAATTATACAATTAATAATTCAAACACACAATTCTCAAATTATTAGCTTGTTACACAGAAGAAAATCTCAAAATACTTATTAAAGTCTTCTACATATATATAATTAGAATTCCTTCTAGTTATGTCATCTTTTTTATACTCATAATTCTATTTCCATACATTTGGCATGGTTTCCTCTTAATTTACATATTATAGGCTAAATTATGGACTATATAGCATGAGTTGTTTGATGTCGCAACTTTAGAAATCTACACATAATTCCTAGACAACCCATAATATATATCTTGAACATAATCATTCACCAATTTATGCTCATAACATTTACTCAAACAAAAGATAAAATAATTAATTCTCGTAACTTAAATATTTAAGATGAAAATACTTTGTTGTTATATCACTTAAGGAAATATCTCTCTCGGATATTTTTTCCTCCCAACCATAGGCACTAGCTCATGTGTGTGCCACCTCCAAGATGTGAATGAAGCAACAAGGGTGAATATGTTAGCTTGAGCACTCCCACATAACCCAAACCTAATTTTCAATATAATCGAGATTCCCTCTTTGAAGGATAAATCTCCAAACAACTCAACCCATAACACTTTCCAAGTGAGGAAAAATATCTACTATGCTAGATTAGTATGTTTCTTAAACGTATAAAGACATTTTTTTTTAATCTTATTTTTATCTTCATTGAATAACTTCTTAGTGAATCAACATAGGTAAAATCATAGCCCATTTATAAATGATTATATCCTTATCCTAGACTTGGTGATTTGTGCCCCAGTCCTCATGACTCAAAAAACCTAACTCTCCAAACCTCACTAATTAGACTTGGCTAGCTAAGCCAAACCAAAAACTGCCATCGTTAAGTGCCTAAACTCCATCATGCTTAACCAAGCTTGAATGTTCCACCTGTTAGCACTCTATAAATATGTTCAACTGATAAACAGATGATGAAGGTAACTTTTTCAACTAACTTTGAGACTCGAAACTAGCCTTTTGGATCTGGAGAGGGCTCTCTCAGAAATGGCGCGATCTCCGCACAGGATATGACTTTGAAAAACAATGGCTAGATTTAACAGCTATGGTAAAATGGGTTCTGGTTATATTGGTGCAAAAAAGTAAAACTTGGGCTATGGGGTCGATCTGAGGAAGAGACGGGACAAATGACTCAGTGAATGGATTCGAGAGGAGAAGGCTAGGCAAGCAACAAACTTCAGTGTAAACAGTAAAGTGTGGTGGGAGAAATACACAGGAAGTAACTCAAGAGCATCGATGTGGATGAATTCGAAGTTAACTTGAGAGGAAAACGTTTTGTCTAAATGGCGCGAACAAGGGGCGTAGTAAAGTGAATTTGTAGGTTCGATAATTCGTTCTGAAATAGACAGAAAGGATATGAAATATAGATAACAGAAAATCACATACGCATAGAAAGAAGCACAATACATCTGACTATCACAACTAGAATCTTCTCATCAAATCACAGGACCTTTGCATTAAATTCTGGTCAAAACTTCAGATTACATACAATAACTATCGTCTACCAAAATTTTCCAACCAACCCTGTTTACATGAAAATGATCCCCATATATAGAAAAATTCATGTCACCCTTGGCTTCTAGGGTTGAAATATTTCCTCCTAGAATTATGGATCTGTGTTCTTTGAAAGAGAACAATAACTTCAACGGATTCACTAAAAATAGAAAATTCGACTTTGCCAAATCATAATCGTAACCAAAATATTATTTACAATCATTGATCATGATTATAATTTGGCCATATGGTTGTGATGAGTCACCTTGTGAATTGTTGGGCACTCTGCCACCCTTCCACAACAAGTTGGCTATGCAACAATAACCTACAGCCAAAAAACGCAGCAGATTGTGCAGCAAACTGGGAAAAAAGGCGTTAAAGATGACATCATATCTCACTAATAAAAACATATTTTCCAAACCTGAGAGACTATTTTGTATTTAAGCGCTTTATAAATAAAAACCTCTCTCTATTTCTTGAAATTCATCTCCAACTGGCCGGAATACGTGTTGTAAAAACATGTCTCGGACAGGAAATCACGAAAACTGAAAAATAGGGCTCAAAGATTCCTTCAAATATCCCAATCCATGAAACATTTTGCAAATCTGAGAGACTTTTTATTATTTTGTTTTTCCTCGACAAAACCTCTCGGGGATTTTCAAAATTCCTCTCCAATTGGTCATAAATTGATCTTGAAGTTGACCACTAAACCAGTAATTTGCGCAGTGCGACCTGTAGCCTGTGTGCAGGAAAAATCCACTGCGCGACAGAATCCACTGTGCAACAACATCCTATGCACGACAGAATCCATTATGATACAACATCCTATGCGTGAAAACATCCTATGCACGACGAAATCCACTGCGTGACAACATCCTATGCGTGATAGCATCCACTGCGTGACAGAAATCCACTGCGCGACGAAATCCATTGCGCGACAGAATCCTTTGCGCGGTGAAGTGCTCTATGCAGTGCGTAGAAAATTTTGCAATGTGCAACTGAAAATGGAACAAATAAATGATAATCTTCCTTTTGAAACTGTCCCTTGGAGATGTTAGATGATTCCAGTCATAAAAACAATATGGGTGCTAATACGCATGACTTTGCAAAATTGTTGACAAACCTCTAACTTTATCCATGAAAATCATGGTGCTAACAGCTGGCTCCAACGAGGATGTTATCCTCCCCGTGGGGTAGCAAATAACAGTAGACTAGGTGCCAATCCATTGGGCTTCTCCCAAACTCGACTTTCCAACTGTAACTTGTAACCTTCATTCATTGAAAACCCAAAACTGTATATGCTCCAAACTAAAATCTGAAACTAAGTTGAAAATGAAAACTGCAAATTACTAAAAGAAATGCTCATAGCATCGAGCTTATTCACACTCCTACCTACCCTAACTACTAACAAATATGTCAATCAAGTGAAATCAAAATGCCAATGCAACCATGCAAGAACTTTATCCACTTTTTGGTTTCTTTGCACATGCTTGCTCCAAAGCCTATTTATTGATAATTCATTCAAGAATTTACCTATAATTCAAATCTAAAAAAATTTAAAACATTGGGATTGTTTGTTGCCTCCAACAAAACTGCGAATGGATCCTCTAAAATATGCACAAAACAACAATCATGTTTCACCCCTTCCACTGCATTCTTGTTTTCATGTGATTTAACATGTTGATCACCACAAAGAGGATGCAAAATCTGTTGAGACTGTTGGAAGTAACAATCTTCTGAATCAGAAGACGTTGTTGGCTAAAATGAAACCCCTAGTGGCAAGAAATCCATAGCTAACATTGATGTTGATTTACTATCATATTTATTAACAAGCTGGTAGTTGATCACAGGCTACAACTTTGAACTGAAACAACTTTGCATGTAATCAACAACAGGGTCATTAAAAGTATGAGAAGGTTGTTGGTCCTCTTCACTAATAAGAATTTTCTCATGTAAAACAATGTCACTGTGAATGCAATCAAACTTCATTGCTTCCTCTACTATCTCATGATTTACTTTCAACAATTCAAAGGAAGAAAAACATAATGGAAGACAACTTTCATTTGCAAGTCCACTGCTTTCTTCATATTCAACATCATGCATGTAGAATTTCTGATTTGAAACATTTTAAACATTTTTCTTCAGCAATTTGAAAGATGCAAAACACAATGGAAAAGTTCCTTCATCTAATTCAAAACTTTCTTCATTTTCTTCACTACTATCATATGCACATTTTTCAATTTCTTTGGATTTATGAACACACTCATTTTCAGATTCATCTTCGACCAATGGCTGTAATTTTGGACTAATAAAACCTTCCATATAACAAGCAACAGGGTCATTAAACACATGAGAAGATTGTTGCAATTTCTTGTCAATTATTTCCCATGAATCAGTGTGATTTTGCATCAGCACACATTCCTTTTCTTCAATGATGATCTAAGAATTTTCTTTCAACAATTTAAATGAAGAAAATCATAAAGGAAAATAATTTCCTTTAGCCAATTCAATACTTTCTTCTTTGTAACTGTGATATATAGGTTGATTTCCCTCATTATACTGCTGAAAAGGAACATTTTCTGATAGAGAAAATGCAGTTGGTTGTTCTAGGAAGTCAACACCATGATCATCCTCATATTCATCATATATAGGAAAATCAACAATATTTGCAATGTCATCTAACAAAAAAAATCTTGGGACATCAACCTGCTCTTCAATAAGCTGATTTGCAAATTCATTTTCTTGATTGTCTACAAATGAATACATAAAACAATCAACCCCGTGTTTATCATGAGATGGATCAGAAACTAAATTAGTATCAAAGAAATTCAGGAGAGTAGTTTGTTCTTCAAGCTGATCATCATTCTTTGTAAACACATCATCATGACATCCTTCAAGAAAATGTATGACATGATCAACCTCCTGCATATTATGCACAGTCTCTAGTTCCCCGGCTTTCAATTTCTCATCCAAAATGTGATTTTGCAACTCCTTACATGCTTGAATATTCTCTTCAACTTCCTGAGCATTGTTGAACATCTACTGCAAAGACATAGAATTCCTCTCCATCAAAAGAAAAGATAAGTCTGTTTGAAAGGTTGTTACATAATGGAGCATGGCAGCAACTTCAGGAGTTTGGATTTCCTTAGGCATTTTATAATAAAGACTATCAAACCACCTACTGAAATTTGATATGGTTTCATCTTTCATTCTTCTCGTGGCATAAAACTTTGAAGGGAGTAGATCCATGACTTTATCTCACCCCAAAATCTACGGAAATCTTCCCTCAATTCATCCCACGAGCTAATCGATTGAGGCTGCAAATGTCTGAACCATGCTTTGGCATCTCCTTGTAAGGACTGAGAAAAGGCCCTCATAGACACATCATCATGTTTGATCTCAAAAAGGTCTATGAAATGCTCAAAGACTTGAATATGTTTTTCAGCTGATTGTCCATCAAGCTCTCCATCGAACCTAGGAAGATACTTATAATGTTTCAGAGGAAAGTCATGAAGTATGGAAGGAAATTTAAGAGGACTATATCTTTCTTGAATCTTGGAGGGTGTAGGATTAAGAACAAAAAGTACAAGCTTAGCTTTGGTTTCATTAAGCTCACAAGAATGATCATTAACATCATATGGTTCGGAGGAAGGAGCTTGGTGAATATCGGCTATACAAGAAGGAGGTATACCTACAGTTTGCAATGAAGGATATACAAGGGTAGATCTCTAGGATTCATTTTAACACAGTAAGTGAAGAAATATTCTTTTGAAAAACTCAGGAAAGGAAAAGAAGATATTGATAAAATAGAAAAGTACTTCTTGAACTAAACTTAAGCTCGAGTACCTTAATTTTCCATACTGCTTGATCCAAAAAGGATCCAAAGAAGATTAAGACAACTCAGAACGTACAGAAGCAACATAGAATAATCAGAATGGCTTCAATAGACAACAGAAGGGAAAAAATTCAAAGCTCCTAAAACTCAATGAAAAGGGCATAATATCAAACAATGCATTGCAAGATTTCTAACGGTGCAAACATCTCGTCAAACAGAGTTACGGATCAAAAGTTATAAGCGATCAAAGTTCAATCAAACTTGGTCAAACAGGGAAAAGTCAAAGTGACACATGGCACCACTGCAAGGGTGACACATGGCACAACTGAGTTGGCAAGATGATGTGGCAAGGATACAGACATGTGGGCAAGTAAAGTGATGACACTTGTTAGTTTTCATGGGCGAATCATATTGTGACAAGTGGCAGCTTTTGTGGACCAGTTATATGGTGCCACGTGGCACCCCTCCCATGGCTGGAAAATGAAAAAGTTTATTCGACTCCCCAAGAGTCAAACTCATGACCTCCAAACATCCCAAAGGCCCCAAACATACACGCCAACCATTACACTATGCAACATTTCTTGTTTGTGATGTGATTTAATTATTATTTAACTTTAAACTTAAACCTAGGCACCAAAGGGAGGGGATAGGCCTTCAGCCCAGCCCTTGATCATGTGGTTTAGTCCACACGACCATAATACTTCGCCCGCCTATGGGCTTAACTCAACCATACACTAAATATAGCATATTTCGCTATATTTAGAACTATTTCGCCATTTAACCGCCCGCCAAAACCTCCGCCAGAATTAGTGGAGCGTGCCAACAATATGCTAAAATGAGGATTCCATGGGATTTGACCCCGGAACCTCCCCAATAGCCTATGCCTTAACTTCGGCTCATAACCAATGCGCCTAACTTCCTCATTATTGCATATCGCCGGAACAATTGTATAAGAAGGGGTTCGAGCAATGCATTCAAAAGGCCAAGAGCACAGAGAAGGGGCAGGCTGAGCGCATCCGTACAATACGGATTTGGGTGCAATTTTCTATATTTTGGCACAGATTTTGAGATCTGTCAGTCATTAATTGTAGGAGAAGTGGCACAGAAACCGAGGCAGGGGTGTCTTGGAGGCCCGAAAGTATCCGACTCGGATTGAGGCATGGAGACAATCATTTTTAGGTAAAACGACGCTACGAATGCAGTGGTGGTGTTATTTTTCTGATCTAAGAAAATCTTATGGGGCATAACTCCAGAATGAGGTATACTTATGTATTTTTCCCAATTCTTTTGTGGAGTTAATAAAAATACATACCCATTTGAGAGAAGGACCCGGAGACGTAGTCCACCATGGACGAACTCTATTATCAAGTTATTTGTGTTCATATTGCATGATTATGTGTCTTTCCTTTTGATATTTTCCTTATTTATGGTGTACTTTTTTTTATGCTCATTTAATATAGTTCTTTAATAAGTCACCTGACGAAAATATCCTGGATCACTACTCTTCCATATCTCTATCAACAGGTCTCATTTTCCAGTGGAGTCTTTGAATTGCATTTGAAGCTTGATTGGAGTTGCCATGAAAACTTTAGCTCTAGATTCGTCTGCCAATGGAATCACCTTCAAACTGACTTTCTGATGTGTGGAGTCGCCAGAGCAAAAATACAACCAATATGCGCCTAAGTGTCTGTTTCTCTCAGACCTTAAAACTGCAACAATGTCGTTCTTCCCAGGGAAAGTTTCATTCAATTATGTCCCCAACAACGACGCCAGAATGTTAGCACTTTGCAAATTTGTTCGGTTGATAAATAGATGACGAAGGTAACTTTTTCAACCAACTTTGAGACCCGAAACTAGCCTTTCGGATCTGGAGAGGGATCTCTTAGAAATGGCGTAGTCTTCGCGCAGGATATGACTTTGAAAAACAATGGCTAGATTTAACACCTATGGTAAAATGGGTTATGGTTATATTGGCGCAGAAAAGTAAAACTTGGGCTATGGGTCGATATGAGGAAGAGATGGTACAAATGACTCAGCGACTGGATTTGAGAGGAGAAGGCTCGGCAAGCAACAACCTTCCGTGTAAACCATAAAGTGTGGTGGGAGAAAGACACAGGAAGTAACTCAAGAGAGTCGTTGTGGATGAATTCGGAGTTAGGTTGAGAGGAAAATGTTTTGTCTAAATGGCGCGAACAAGGGGCGTAGTTCAACGAATCTGCAGGTTCGATAATTCATTATGAAATAGAAAGAAAATATATGAAATATAGATAACAGGAAAGCACATATGCATAGAAAGAAGCACAATACATCATACTATCACAACTAGAATATTCTCATCAAATCACAGGACCTTTGCATTAAATTCCGATCAAAACTTCAAATTACATACAATAGCTATAGTCTACCAAAATTTGCCAACCAGCCCTGTTTACATGAAAATGATCCCCATATATAGAAAAATGCATGTCACCCTTGGCTTCTAGGTTCGAAATACTTCCTCCTAGAATCATGGATCCGTTTTCTTTGAAAGAGAACAATAACTTCAACAAATTCACTAAAAATAGAAAACTTGACTTTGCCAAATCATAATCGTAACCGAAATATTTTTTACAATGATTGATCATGATCAGAATTAGGCCATATGGTTGTGATGAGTCATCATGTGCACTGTTGGGCACTCTGTCACCCTTTCACAACAAGTCTACTACGCAACAGTAACCTACAACAAAAAACGCAGTGGATTGTGCAGCAAATGAGGAAAATAGGTGTTAAATATGATATCATATCTCACTAATAAAAACGTATTTTCCAAAACTAAGAGATTTTTTTGTATTTAAGCAAGTTATAAATAAAAACCTCTCTCAGTTTCTTTAAATTCACTTCCAACGAGCCGGAATACATGTCGCAAAAACATGTCTCGGACAAGAAATCACGAAAACTGAAAAACAGGGCTCAAAGATTCCTTCGAATCTCAAAATCCGTGAAACATTTTGCAAATCTTAGAGAGTTTTTTATTATTTGGTTTGTCCTCAACAAAAACCTCTCGGGGATTTTCAAAATTCCTCTCCAATGGGTCATAAATATATCTTAAAGTTGACCACTAAACCAGTAATTTGCGCAGTGCGACCTGTAGCCTGTGTGCAGGGAAAATCCACTACACGACATAATCCACTACGCGACAACATCCTATGCGCGACAAAATCCACTGCGTGAAAACATCCTATGTATGATGAAATCCACTGCATGACAACATCCTATGCGCGATATCATCCACTGCGCGACAGAAATCCACTGCACGAGGAAATCCACTGCACGATAGAATCCTTTGCGTGGTGAAGTGCTTTGCGCAGCGTGTAGCAAATTTTGTAGCGTGCAGTTGCAAATCGAAATGGAACAAATAAATGATAATATTCCTTTTGAAACTGTCCCTTGGAGATGTTAGATGATTCCAGTCATAAAAACAATATGGGTGCTAATATGTGTGACTTTGCAAAATTGTTGACAAACCTCTAACCTTAGCCATGAAAATCATGGTGCTAACACCACCTAGAAAAGCACTATACTATAATCAATAGCCATAATTAACCTTTGACCTATATGTCTCTAGTTAAGGTATTTGATCCATCTAACTTCAACATGCTTTTTTTGAAGGCATATCACATTCCACCTTTGCCAAACAAATCATTCGTAGATCTCTTTAAGTCCAAACTTGGGCTAGGTTTGTAAATGTGCATGAAGAGTATGGAAAGAAGAGGTATTGTAGTAGTTGACTTTTTTTTCTCATTTAAGAACAAAGTGTATGAATTGAATATGTCCTTTTGCTCCATTCTAATGCAAAATATTATTGGCCCCACATTCATTGGGTTTTTGGCTTCACTTTGAGCATATTGAGCATCTTAGTTAGTTGTTAGTATATGCCTATGCCTTTAATTTAGATGTCATTTTATTCAATATATGCCTATGCTTTCAAGTTTTTAAAAATATATCAAGTATTTTTTCGTTTACTTGTTTTTTTCAATTTATACTTTTATGCCTTGAAGTTTCATTATAACTTAAATTTTTGTTTATTTGTTGTTTTCTTCAATATAAGCTTATGCCTTGAAGTTGTTCTTTGGTTTAGGCCACCCCATACTTGTAATAATAAACTAACAAATTTATTTGTAACTTTCTTCAATATATGCCTATGACTTGAACTTGCTTATACCTTATGTTTTCATTTTCTTGAATTTTGAAAGAATGGATCGAGGTGATTCATTGGGACGCTAGTCTCCATATCTGCCTCACAAATGCTCGAGGCTATCCAATGAAGGAATAAGAGGGACCCCTAGTTTGACAGATACACCTAGGTATTTAGAGACCCCTATTTTATCAAGGTATCATAGTCAAGTAGGGCCAAACAGTGACATAAGATGATGCAGCCCCCTACTCCCTATAGGAATGCGTGACCTCCCAGTCAAAGGATCTATGATTCTTGAGTCTGATGACTCTCTGAAACCTTAATGGTTTCCTTCTATATCAAGTAACAGGACCTTTGGTCTTCTTGGTATAGGTTCGATAGAACCTGCGACCTTCCCTTTCTCTCTGCTGTGAAATCTCAGAGTGCTGAGTGATAGCTCCTTTTCAGATAATCCCTCTCTTGAATGTGACCTTGGGCGATGACCACGCGATTGCGGGCACACACACAAGTGGTTTGGAGTTAAACTAATTTTGGGCCCTCAATTATCCTCAAGCTTCCACGTGTCCTTCTGACAAAACCATGGTTTGAATTGTATCCCGTCCTCAATATTTTAAACTCCGCGCAACTCCTATTCCCGCAATGCTATAGGATCGTCGATCTTGTGATCTTGATGATAACATCTGAATCAATGGTTCATATCTGTGCCCTTCAAATCTACATACAATATCTTCCCCTCCTTCAATCAATGACTGAGATCTCTTTCGCAACTCTAGACTTCGGGGTTCTGAAATATCAAACCCAACTCTCTTCCGTACTCAAATCTTCTGGAACTCACGATCTTCTGACACATGTCCTGCTCGATCAATGGTTCTTCTCCCACTTCAGATGTTTGACCTTTCTACTCAGATCAACGATCCTGCGACCCTCTTCTCGATCGACGATCGAGATCTCCTTTGGGTCTCCAGACTATGAGATCTCAAATCTCAAACTTCCTTTTACACAATGGCTTTTACCTAGAGTTTGTAATACACTGACGTGTGTCCTCTTGATCTAACGATCAAGGATTACTTCGCGTATTTACCCGGAGCTCACAGATGTGCACCACGTCTCCTCCAAATCCAATAGCTATGAACCACTTTGAGACCTTACCCGAAGTTCATGGATTCATGCCATGTCTCCCTTATATCTCACGACCCAAATTTTACTTTGGGTCTTCAGGTCTTTGCACTTCGGCAATATTAGTTCTCAAACTGAAAAACCACTTCAAATTTCCCGGAGCTCACGATCTATTGACAAGTGTCCACCTATAGATCGACGAATCTTGACTCTTCAGCTCTTTGGGCTTCGGGTGTTTCAACACTTCGACCTTCACCTTCCTCTGGATCTTCCAACCTATCAACACGTGTCCTCCTGGATCCAATGGTCCAGATTCACTCTGGCCCTGCAGCTCTCTTCTCTTCAGAAATATCAAAGTTCAAACTCGCCTCCTCCTAGACTCATGGTATCTGACAGATCAGATTTACTTGGGTGATCCAATGCTTGGAGTTTACTCCGAACAATCTGACGACTCAAATATGTTCCTGCGATCGGATGACTGAGATTCTACTTCGGGTTTCCGGCTCTTTGGGTTCCGGAAATCTCAGTTCTCAACTCTTTTGAGTTTTCTCTCTCCTTTGTGTACGAAGCGCTAAGAATCGTGCACTTCACTCTGATCAAACAAATATTGATATTTTTCATAGTGTTCCAGTGGCCACTGTCACTCCTCCTCCTGAGCTTCTGAGTTCCCTCGACTTGGAATATTTCTCCGTCTTCGAATGTTTTAAACCTTTACTCCTCCTTATGAGTCTGACTATCGGTTCTCATTAACACTTATGAAAAGTGTTATCCCTTCTGAGATTCATCCTTAAAAGGATTTTAATTCCCCATGCGCACCTTGCGTTCTCGGGATTTTGATCACTCAGATTGAAGGATTTATTAAAAAGAATTTCTTCTCGCTCACCTGGGGTTATCTGTTCTATGTTCTTCGACGCTTGGTCACTTCACGATGTTGTGCACACCTTGCACGTGGTCTAAGTTTCCTTTGTTCTCTCTRAACTTCTCTGAGTCACTCCGAGACTCAGTCGATGCACTCCTTGTGTTAGATATGCATACCTTGCATATGAGTGTCGGAAGAGAAACAATTGATACTCATCTAGTTTCGTCATGAACAAACATAGTCAAACRCTCAAACAATAATACATGAACGAAAAATGAAAATAACCAAACACACAGAATATCACAGTCATTCAATCATACATCAAGTGAACACAATCCAAGGATTTGGGAAAATTATGTCTATTCTATTCATTCATGAAAACAAATTACATAGTGTTTCTTCTACTCTACTCTGCTCTACTGATCTCTCTGATCTCTATCTCATTCTTTCTACTCTGTCTGTTCTATTACAATGAAAAAAAAACTATCTAAGGACCTGGCTCCACGATCTCTCTCGTCCTGTCTGCAACCTATCCTATCAACTCATAGTGGTTATCTAATCTGTCAGGTTACAATAACTAACAGTTATTGCGAGATAAGAGTCAACACTCCATATTTTCAATTCCTTACATTCTGTAAGACTTTACAAACAAGTCACATATTTAAAATGTTGTTTACAAAATATCTCAACAACCCAATTTAATTCTGAGTTAATTTCCAATTTGAAATTATGTCATTTGTTGAGATGTCATTCCTTTGCCTCCACACTTGCATTTTGACTTTGAAGGCGATTCTCCTGCATCATACTCCTCTGGTTAAAATTTTCATGGACTCCTGTCCATGAGCTCTTGCACTATATTTCCATGCTTCAAAATATCAGGTTTTGTAACCCAAATTTCATCTTCCATTGGATGATCTTTCCACTTCACTAAGTATTCAGGATATGTCTTTCTCATGGTCTTCTTTCCATTTGTCTGTTCAATGATTTTCTCCATCTGATGTTTTTCTGTTGTGGGTAATTGTTCTTCCCACTGAACTTGTCTTTGATCATCTGATTCTCCTGCCTCATCTCTCTTGTAAGGATACAGGTCTACAACATTAAATATCGACGATATCCCAACATTGTCTGGCAACTCAATTTCATAAGAATTAGCTGCAAATTTTCTGAGAATCCTACATGGTCTTATCTTCTTCATCTTCAATTTGTTATATGTTCCCCTTGGAAACCTTTCTTTTCTCAAATGAGGTAAAACTTCATCTCCAACTTCGAATTGAACTTCTCTTTTCTTTTGATCAACTCTACTCTTGTATTTATGGCTACTATTTTGTAGTTGTTCTCTGACTTTATCATGGAGTTTCTGCATTTCTACTACAAAATCATCTGCTCCAGCACTTCTGAACGCGAATTGATTCAGATCTCTCAACTCATTAATCCCTCTTGGTTGTATACCATACAAAATTTCAAATGGACTTTTCCCTGTGCTCCTGTTCACTGAATTGTTGAATGCAAATTCTTCTTGTGCCAGAATCTGATCCCATTGATGACCTTTCTCAATGACTAAACTTCTTAACATGTTTCCTAGACTATGCTCCTTGGCAATCCATGTAGTCTCACTGCCTATCTGAAAAACAAATTGTGTATGTGTGTAGCATCATTTTTCTTCTGGCATGGTATGAAATGTGTCATTTTTAAAAATCTATCCACCACAAAAAATATTGAATCGCTCCCCTTTTGAGTTCTAGGAAATCCCCCCAAAAAATCCATACTAATTGCATCCCATGGCCTCTTTGTAATTGGTAATGGCTGATACAAACCAGTGTTATGTTGTCTTCCTTTTGCATATTGACAAATCCTGCATTTGTTCACAAAAATTTTCACCTCTACTCTCATGCTCGACTAATAATATGAATTACTCAGCTGTACAAATGTCTTATCATGACCAAAATGTCCAGCTAAATCTCCGATGTGTTTCTCTTTCAGTAGGTTATCTCTCATTGAGCATTTCAATATGAAAAATTGGCTTCCCTTGAACAATAATCCATCCTGGGTCAAATATTCAGTCCATAGGCTTTTGTCTCCCAACAAAGGATTATTGCATGCCTCATAAGCTTCCTTAAAATGTGCATCTTCTTTATACATCTCCTTGAGGTGTTCAAACCCCAAGGTTTCCACTTGGAATTCCTGTACAATCAAACTCCTCCTCCTCAATTCATCTGCAACTTTGTTAGCAGTTCCAACAATATGTTTGATAACAAAAGTAAATTTTTTCATAAATTATACCCATTTTGCATGTTTCTGATTCAACATTTCTTTCCTAGTAATAAACTGGAAAGCTTGGTTATCACTATACAAGACAAATTCTTTAGGAATTAGATAGTGTCTCCACTTCTTCAAAGCTTGAATCACTGCATAAAATTCTTTCTCAAACTTCTCTTTCTACCATCATGAATAAATTTGAAAGTTATTCATGATGGTAGGTGCATTTACTCCGAACAATTTGATGACTCAGATCTATTCCTGCGATTGGGTTTCCGTCTCTTCAGGCTCTGGAAATCTTAGTTCTCAACTCTTTTGATTTTTATCTCTCCTCTATGTGCGAAGCGCTAAGACTTGTGCACTTCACTATGATCAAAAGGTTGTTGATATTTTTCACAGTGATCCAGCGACCACTGTCACTCCTCCTCCTTAGCTTCTGAGTTCTCCCAACTTGGAACATTTCTTAGTCTTCGAAGGTTTAGAACCTTTACTCTTCCTTACGAGTCTTAATATCGGTTCTTTTTAACACTTATGAAAAGTGCTATCCCTTCTAAGCTTCATCCTTAAAAGGATTTTGATTCCCCACGCACACCTTGCGTTCTCGGGATTTCAATCACTCAGATCAAAGGATTTCTTAAAATGAAATTCTTCTTGCTCACCTGGCGTTCTCTGTTCTGGGTTCTTTGGCACTTGGTCATTTCTTGATGTTGTGCACACATTGCACTTGGTATTAGTTTCCTTTTTTATCTTTGAACTTCTCTGAGTTACTCTAAGACTCAGTCGACGCACTCCTTGCATTCGAGATGCACACCTTGCATAGGAGTGTCAGAAGAGAAACAATTGAAACTCATTCAGTTTCATCACGAACTCATATAGTCAACCTCTCAAACAATCATACATGAACAAAAATGAAAATAACCAAACACACAGAATATCAAAGTCATTCAATCATACACAAATGAACATAGTCCAAGGATTTGGGACAATTTTTTTTGTTCTATTCATTCATGAAAACAAATTACATAGTGTTTCTTCTAATCTACTCTGCTCTACTGATATCTATCTCATTATTTCTACTATGTCTGTTCTATTACAATGCAACAACAACTATCTAAGGATCTGGCTCCACGAGATCTCTTGTCTTGTCTGTAACCTATCCTATCAACTCATAGCGGTTACCTAATATTTCATGTTACAATAACTAACAGTTATTGCCAGATAAGAGTCAACACTCCATATATGCAATCCCTTACAGTCCGTAAGACTTTACAAACAAGTTACATATTTAAAATGTTATTTACAAAATATCTCAACAACCCAATTTAATTCTGGGTTAATTTCCGATTTGAAAATTTTTCATTTGCTGAGATGTCGTTCCTTTTCCTCCATTCTTGCATTTTTAATTTGAAGGCGATGCTCCTGCTTCATTAGGAAATCTAGCGGAAGGAGGATATTATCAGATGAATTGGTCAATAGACCATCAAGACAGAGTGCTCGGGATACAGTTGGGATTTCAACTTATTTAAATAGGTTGAACATAAATACCCCCACCCCGGAGAATGTAGAGACTCCATCACATCAACAACATATGTTTGGTATAATAAAGTATTAAAGTTTCAGAGCTCAAGGATAGGCGACTTTGGTGAGGACTGGACCGGTCGGCTCTGCACACGCTCGAGTGGAAGAACTCGGATCGTGGAAGTCTCGTGCAAAGATCCCTCCACTGGAGCTTCAACGGAAAGTTGAAGTCTCTATCTGGAGACAGTAAGGCCAAGTTCCGCTGGAGATTCCCTCCAACTCGAGGCCGGAGCACGCAGGCGATTCTGTGAGGGAGAGTTGGTGAGGGTTTGCTGGGAGAGGCCGAGCTCTCTTTTGAAGGCTAAGTTTTTATTGGGGAAGTCGTGACAGGCCCTGTGGGCATCATTCTTTATCAAGAAGATGAACCATGGCAAAGTGAAGGGAT
>SNQJ01S0038729.1:56462-95005 GCA_010110895.2 Picea sitchensis
AGTAAAATGATTGAGCAATTTAAAGTGATAAAACATGACTCGATTATACCTACCTTCACACGTTATGTAGGCAAAAATAGCTTTGAGCAGGGACTGCCATTTGGTCTCCAAATAAGACATAGGAATGTCTTTTTTCCATATCATAGTTTTGTGTTGTGGTTGAAGGTATGACCTGGACTCTATATCGACTGGAACAGTGGTTTTAAACCAGCATTCACTGGTTCTTGGCAAACCAGTGACCTCTCCAACCAATGCTTCATCAACACTGAACTCTTCTTTACCAATAATGGCCTTCCTACCATCATAAGATAGAGCAAAGACCTCTGATACCTGTTGGTGAAAACTCTGTAACTTCTCACAATAGGTGAAACACCTTGCTTGTTTGAAGAAATCGCATATCTCAGGATGAGCCTTGAGATACCAAGTTCCATCTAGTTCGGACCTGAGAGTTGGTCCTGCTTTCAGCATTTGATTGAATTAGTTGACATGTTCCTACAATTTAGCAGAACTCGCAAGCTAGGGGAGACAACACACCTAAATTCAGGAGAAAATAGTGAATCTGTGGCGAATTGATAGGCACAGGAATAGGGATGACTTGGCTTTTGTGAGATAGACCGAATCTTAATAAATCATAACTAGAAATTCGGGCTTGATATAATGAAAAATAACTTGAAGACTGGAGTTTGATGAAATAGAGAGCTCGGTTTTGATTCCTATATCAAAGGGATTTTGAATAACAAACATGAATGGGAAATCATCATGTAGATATCTCTTGGGACTTGAAGTTATGAGAGCCACGTGAACATCAAACAGTTAGACGAAACAATCATTTCATAGATTTCTGCGTATGCGAGAATATAACTCAAAATGACAAGTGAGGCTCTTGGAAGTACTACAGAGCATCAAACCTTGATCGGATGTAACAATACCACCTTACATCACCGATTATTTCAATTTTCGGCGGTTATCACTTCATGATTGCGCCAGCTGACAGCTAGATCGTGCGAAAACATGGGCCTTCTTTTTTCCACTTTGAAACATTTTCGGTAGTTAACTGGGCTTTATGTTTCCCTTTTTAAACACCAAAAACCAAGGCTTTCGATGGTTAATGAACGCTTCACAAGTTCGCCTAAACCACCAAAACCTGAAATTCTCCCTTTGCTTAAGAAAATCAAACCCAATGTTTGTTTCAAGTTTATTTACAAACAATAGGTTGTCTAACAAGTCTATAAAAATTTAGAAATAATTTGTTGGACATCTCCCTATCACCTAAAAATGAGATAAAACCTGGGAAGTTGAGGTACCAACTTACACCAACTTACCCATAGGGGCCCACATGAATTTTGGCATTTCACCTTCTAGGGTTAGGTTTTCAGATGTCTAGGTTTTTGGAATTCATGAGTAATATCAAAAATAAATTTGGAGCGTCATTGTAAGGAAATTCTTCTCAGACAAATGCACATATTAGCCACATCTCTTCTCAGAGATAGCTACCACCATTTGAGCAAGTGTTTCAGTTCAGCAGTTTGATAGTTTCAACCTATTTCATTATTCAATAGAAGATATTGTTCACTGGATATCTGTGTTATTCTTGATATATTTGTGTTTATTGTATTCAGTATGTTAATCAGTTCATTCTACCCCAAAATATGAATCACAAGTAGAACACATCACACACCCCTTTACATATTTAGTTACAATTTCTTTCATCTGAGGCCAATAACAAAACCTTTGCATATGAGCCATACTTTTTCCTACCCCAAAATTCCCAGACACAAGAGAATTGTGAGTTTCTCGTATTACATGGACTCGTTCACTTGTAGGAATACATAGTTTTCCAAGATGGTAGAGTAGTTTTCCCTGCAGACAATAGTTCTCTACCTGTGCACCATGGGTTAGCTTCTCATATACTTCTTTAAAATCTTCATCAATGGCATATTGTTCCACATAGCTATCATGAGATAAAAAAGCATTCTTCAAAACAATAGAAGCAACAATAGGAGTTCTAGAAATCATATCATCTACCTTGTTACTCGTACCATTTTCATATTTGATTACCAAATGAAATTGTTGTAGGAAACCCATCCATCTGTAATGTCAAGATTATTGCAGCTTGGTCTATACTTGGAGATACTATAAGGGATGATGATCTTTACACTTTGAACTAATGCATACAACTCTTTATCATATGTAGGATAGTTAACAACAACTTGGTTAAAAGTTTCAGAGTGGTAATAGATAGGCTTACGATATTACATCAATATTGCACCCATGGTGTATCCACCGACATGTCTTGATATCTAAGGGTTGTTGAAGATTCAACAGTGCTAATACTAGTGCGGTACTGATCTTTTCCTTCAAAGTGTTGAAATAATTTTGTTTCTTTCCTCCCCACTAAAAAGTGTTCTTCACACTGGTTAAGGCACACAAAGGAACTGCTATAAAGGAGAAGTTTGAAATGAATCTCCTCCAATACTGGATTGCACCTAAGAAGATTTGTATTTCGGTTACACTTTTGGGGGCAGGCCAATTTACAATTACATCAATCTTGGAAGGATCAATTTTCAATTGTCCTCCTCCTACAATATGACCTAAGTACACAAGTGAATTCTTACCAAATTCACATTTGGAAAATTTTACATACAAAGTTTCCCTTTGCAAAGTATCCAATACTTTCTTTACATGCCTTACATGTTCATCCCAAGTCTCGCTAAATATAAGAATGTCGTCTAAATATACAATCACAAAATCATCTAGAAATGTCATGAATACATCATTCATCACACACATGAAGGTTGTCGGAGCATTACAAAGCTCAAATGGCATAACTAACCACTCAAACAATCCTTGTTTGGTTTTAAAGGTAGTCTTCCATGCATCCTGTTCTACAACCCTGATCTGATGGTATCCACTGCACAAATCCAACTTAGTAAAATAAACAACATTCTTTAACTGATCAAATAAATCATCTATACGAGGGAGAGGGTATCAATTTTTCACCATGATTTTATTTAAGGCCCGATAATCAACACACATTTTCCATGTGCCATATTTCTTTAGCACCATCACGATCAGACAACCACAAGGAGATGAGTTGGGCCTAATGACCCCTTGATCCAATCATCCTTGTACCTTCTTCTTGATCTTTGTCATATCTACAACTGACATCTTGTACATGCCTACATTAGGAAGAGGAGAATCTTGTTGAATATGTATTTCATGTTGGATTTCCCTCTTAGGAGGTAATCCATCTGGTTCCTAGAAAACATCATCATACTCAGAAACAATATCAATTAATTCTTTCTTATGAGAAGGATCACATCCTTGGAAAGCGTCAGATGTTCCGACATATTTCTCCCTTACGACCATGATTACATATATCTAATTAGTTTTTATGAGTATTTTCATTTGTCATGCACTAACAAGTGTTGTGTTTACCCTCATGTTGTGGGATCTAACAATAAATTCCACTCCCCCCTTAGTAAGGTGATATTTTTTCTCATGACAAAAGAAGACTTATTTTATATCATAAAGATAAGAACTCCCCAACACTATGCCACATATATCAAGTGATACAACATCCAAATCCACTTCATCAATCAACTTTGAAGCAATGGAAAATCTGACCCTACATTTCTTGGTGACATTAAGTTTTTCTTTATCACATACCCAACCAAGAGGATAAGGCTTTGGATGTGGTTTAGTTTCAAGACCCATCTTTTTTACAAGTGCTTCAGATATCAGGTTTACTTGGGAACCCATATCAAACAATGTATATATCTTAGTTTGTTTAGATACAAATCTTATATGAAATAATTCATTCCTTTTTCTTTCATCATCATGAGATTCGTTATTGGAATTTGAACTAGCATGAAGCGAATCTTTACCTTGTACTAAAACCGTTGTGATATTTCTTTCATCTCCCAAATCAGAACCAAGATCTTGTTGCACTATAGTAGCAGTCTTTGTCTTCCCATTTCCACCGAACTTATTCAGTCTCTTCTCTGGATGTAGTTTCCAAAAATGTTCATCCTCGTGACCACTTTTGTTGCAATGAGTGCAAGATGCTTTTCATTCTTCTCTCTTTACAGTGACGGTCTTTTTTTCCTTCCTTTTAAACTTCTTAAATTTCTTATGTGGGAGATTGGAAGGTTTCTTTGTGGGATATTCTTGAACATGCTTTCCCCTGTTCTCAAGGTGAGTGGATTGCACACAAACTTTGTCAATACTAGTGGGGTTAAACAATAGCAAAGTATGACAAATATAATTGTGAAGTGCACCAATATACGTCATTAAAGTTTCATAAGAATACAAAGTAATGTTTAATGCAAGAGATTTCTTCCTAAATTATTCCGTGAAACTTTGTATAGTTTGACCTTTACTTTGTTTTAATTTTTTCCATTCCATCATTGCTTTATGTAAATAACCCAATGGATAAAATTGCTTCATTATTGTTGATTTAAATTCCAACCATGAGGAAAGAATATTACCACACTTACTTTTGTCCCGGACTTTTCTCTCCCACCATACGAGAGCGGTGCCTTCCAACCGAATAGAATCCAATTTCACTTTAACTTCCTCTTCATCAATCTGTTGAACATGATGATATACTTCAACCTGTTAGATCCAATTATCAAGCTTTTCAGGATTAGCATCTCCATTAAACATAGGTAAAGAAAATTTTACATCAAGATTTAATAATCGTTTCTTAAAAGAATATTTATGGCTAGAATGATGAGAATGCTCAGAGGAATAAGAGATAGAACTTGATGGTGAATATAGAGGCTCATGATGGTCCCATGTTCGACAACACAGGTATTCAAATAGAGGAAAAACACCTTCAATAAACACTCACACAACCATATCAAAGATCAACACATCGATGTTTTGACGTGGTAAAACCCCTACAGGGAAACATCCATGGCCCCAACCAATGCGACCACTTGGAGCAGTTTATTAATGCAAAAGAAAAAAATATTACAAAGAGATTTTACAAGAGATTTTCTCACATTCGATCATCGACAAATGACCCTCCATTCTCTTTAAATAGAGATCATGGACCAATCGTATGTTAAGCCACAAATCAATGGTCGTTAAGACCGAGGAGAATATGAACTGTCAGATCACTCTATGTCGGGAACATATCATGACCGTTGGATTTCCTAACTACAAATTCATACTAATGCATACTAAATAAAAACACTAAGAAATAAAATTTTACCTAATGACACATTAGACCAAGTAGATCTTAACTAACTCCTAAGCGTATAAATATCCTAACATCCCCCCTTAAGAACAACTTGGGATAGGATTGAAGGATTTACAATAGTGACACAATATGAGAAGGAAGGAGGAATTAGAGCCTATCCCCCCTTAATGAAAACTTCCTGAACTCCTAACATAGATTGAAGTTTGGAAAAAATCACTTCTGTAAGAGACTTTGTGAAAATTTCTTCAACTTGATCTTTTGTAGGGAAAAATAGAACTTCAATAACTTGATCATGAATGCGATTTTTGATGAAGTGCATGTGTAGCTCGATGTTCTTACTATGCTGATGTTGAAATGGGTCTTTGGCAAGATTTATGGCACTTTGATTGTCACACGAAAGGTTGGCCGGATGCTATTGCTGGAATCCAAACTCTGAAAGGATTTGTCGAAGCCACAAGGCTTTCTGACTTGCATTTACCATTGCTCGGTACTCTGCTTTTGCTGAAGAAAGTAAAATAGCCTGTTTTTTCTTACAGGCCCAAGTGACAAGTCTTGAACCAAGGCTGAAAACATAACCTACAGTAGACTTATGATCATCAGGGTCGTTAGCCCAACTTGAATCAATGAAACCAACCAATAAAGGAATCCCCCCTGAACTGTAATGTATCCCAAACTGAAATGTACCACAAACATAGAGAAGTATCCTTTTAACTGCTTTCCAATGGCTTTCATGGGGTGTTTTCATATACTGGGCAACAAGACCAACAAAAAAGGAAAGTTCAGGATGAGTATGAGTCAAGTATAAGAAGCTACCAACTAACTGACGGTACAGGGTGGCATCAACTTCAGGAAAAGTATAGGTGGCAGCAAGCTTGACTCCATACTGGAAGGGAGAAGGGGATGGTTTACAATCATCCATGTGAAAGCGACGAAGAAGGTCACAACATACTTAGACTGGGAAAGAAAAATTCCTTCTTTGGTTTGCAAAACTTGGAGGCCAAGGAAATAGTGCAAAAAACCTAAGTCTGTCATTTCAAATTTCTTCTCAAGGCTGGTTTTCACATGGTTTAAAAGTTTTGAGTCACTACCAGTAAGGATAAGGTCATCAACATAAAGGACAAGGATTATGAGATGGCTTCCTACTTTATTGGTATAGACATTAGGATCAAAATGGCATCCAAAGAATCTAGTGTCAATAAGAAAGTTGTCCATTTTGGCATACCAAGCTCAGGGAGATTTCTTAAGACCATAAAGAGATTTCTTAAGGAGACAAACAAGGATGGAGTCATTCTGGACATAGCCAAGAGGTTGTTCCATGTAATTTCTTCTTGCAAATATCCGTGCAAGAAGACAGATTTAACATCCATCTGATGGACCTCCCATTTATGTGAGGCAACAAGGGAAAGAACAAGGCGGATGGAATTCATTTTGGCTACAGGGGTAAAGGTTTCATTATAGTCAATTCCTTCAACTTGGGAAAATCCTTTGGCAACTAACCAAGCTTTGTGTCTTTCAACACTTCCATCGGATGCATACTTAGTTCTGTAGACCCATTTACTTATGACAAGTTTTCTTCCTTTTGGAAGAGGTACAAGATCCCAAGTATCGTTGGCCATTAAAGAACAATACTCTTCATTCACTGTTGTATCCCAATCTGGATGAACTTAAGCTTCTGCAAATGTCTATGGATCACGAGTCTCTGAAACTTGAGCCAAAAGAGAAGAGGCTCGTTGGAACTGTGAACATATCCGACATTGATCTGAAGGATCACATACAATATCACCAGTTTCTTCTCGTGTTTAACGAACCCATCTAGGAAGCTATGGAGATGGTGTTGGTTCAGGTTGAAAGGACTCATCTGGAGGAAAGTGAGCAGGTGGAGGTGGATTTTCATCCTTACTATAATCATCTGAAGAAGAAACCATAATAGGAACAGAACAAGGCACACACGTTGAAGATGGCTTGTGGGTCGAAGAAGGCACAATCGTCAAATTGGGCTCGCAGGACAAGAGATTTTCATCAAATTTAACATCTCTTCTAATAATAATTTCATTACAATGTGGTTGAAGAAGTCTATAACCTTTTACATATTCAGAATAACCAACAAATATACACTTCTCACCTTTAGACTGCAATGCTTTTCTTTTCTCATCAAGAATGTGAGCCCATGCTATACTACCAAATACACGGAAGTGAGTTACATCTAGCTTAATTTTAGTCCAATCTTCTTCCGATGTTATATTTTTAAGAGCCTTTGTGGGAGTGTGATTTACTATGTAATTTTCACAGTTGATTGCTTTCACCCAATACTTTAGAATCAATCCCTTAGATTGGATCATACAATTAGCCATTTCTTTTAATGTGCGGTTCTTTCTCTCAACAACACCATTTTGTTGTGGTGTATATGGAACAATGTGTTTCATTTGGATGCCCTGCATAGTGCAGTAACTTGTAAAATTATTGTTCACATATTCACCTCCATTATTTGTTCTTAACTTTTGAATTTGATGTCCAAATTGTTTTTTTACAAGGGCCTTGTAGGACAAAAACTTGTCAAAAACTTTGCTCTTAAGTTTTAAGAAGTAAACCCAAGTACATATGGAAAATTCATCAATGAAAGTTAAGAAATACTTGCACCCAAAAAAATAAGGAGAAGAGAGAGGAACACACAAATCACTATGAACAAGTTGCAAAGGGCCCGAGGCGTGCCAAGAGGCACGTTTGTCAAAACTGTCCCGATGATTTTTCCAAGAACACAACAGGCACAAACACCATCTCTGCATGAAACAAGAGAAAGACCAATGACCATCTATTAATTACATAGTTGTTTCAATGAGAAATAGTTTAGATGACCGAATTGCTCATGCCAAAGTTTTCTCAAGTCATCGCTATGAGCAACAAAAATGGATGGAAAATATGATGACCGAAAGTTTTCAAACTTGTACAACCTAGTAATATCATCAGCAATTCTAGTTGCAAGAACATGCTTAGGATAGTTTAGATCCTTGATTACAACTTGGTGAGGTGAAAATTCTATGGTTTTACCTTCACCTGAATGAATGATTTGATATACTGATAGAAGGTTACAAGAAAGACTTGGAACACATAATACATCATTGAAATGATCATTTTCTACTTGAACAGTTCTGGATCCTTCAACACTAAGAGATCTATCATCACCAACAAACATTTTCTTGGTGTTACATTCATTTAGTGTAGAAAATATGTCTCTATCCTTAGCCATATGATAATATGCTCCATAATCAATAGGCCACCCATCATAAGAAGAAGTAGAAGTTGTATTGAAGGAGAAACTAGAAGCAGAAAGTGCATGTCCATGAGAAGAAGAAAAAGAAGAAGTATAATCAATATTGATATTGTTCTTCTTCATCGTTGCTTATAAAGCTTCCATATTCTTGAAACATTTGGACTCATCATGACCATCTTTATCACAAAATTTGCAATGTCTGTCAGTCTTCTTACTTTTATATTTTGCTCCTTTGTCATCATTAGGAGAGGAAGTTGTCTGAGTGGGTTTCAGACCCTTATATTGCTTGTTGTTGTGACGAGGATGTTGCTTCTTATGATTCTTGAGTTTATCTTTCTGATGGATGACTAAGGCTTTGTTGGAGGTACCTATAGTGATGATCACTCCAAGTTGTACAAGATTATCTTGCTCTCTAATCAAAGTATCACAAAAGTTCTCAAGAATGTGTTTTTTATAAGTTGTCCCTGGAGCCTCTTACATGGCATAAAAGGTATTACAAACACATAATATGCACTACCTATCTTAGAAAGAATAAGATAGATGCAACAATATTCTTCTATCTTTATCTTACATTCTTCAAATCAATTTATAAGTGTTTTAAACTTAGATAGATAATCTTCAATGAAAGAAAAATCATTTGGACTTAAAGTTAGTACTTGATTTTCTAACTGTTGTGCTTGAATAATATTGTGTTTACCAAACACAGATTCAATCTTGTCCCAAGCTTCTTTGGGTTGATCAATTGATTGAAGGTGGAACCTTAAATCATGAGAGATGGACATTCTGATTAATCCATGTGATTTGCCATTCCTATTATCTCAACATCAATGGGTGTTGTTTCCTTTCCCAAGGTAATCTAGTACAATCCTTTACTTATTAATAAATCCTCCATATGATATTTCCATTGGAAGTAGTTGTTGTTGGTAAGAAAGAGATTACTTGTAGAATCCATATTAAATATGCAGATAATATGGATTTAAAAACTAAAACTGATAATTTGGATGGAAATATCTTGAAAAGCAAGGTGGTTTAAAAAAAAACGTCATTGAAAACGGACTTCAGATGTGAGAGTTATGCCCTCTTAAAAAAAAACATAAATGGTAACCAAAGGACCACGTGGTGGTGTAAGTTGTTTTATGAAGTGACCCACTTTTATAAAGAGAAGTGGGGATCACTTTTACAATGAAGTTACTTTATAAAAGAAAAGATGCATGCAAAATAAATAAATCTAAAATAAAATATTAAAGCTACTTATAGTGATTCACTTTTATACTTGATGTGAAATACACTTTACAATTTTAGCATGAACTTTTTCAAAAAAAGTAACAAAAAGAGAGACTTGAACTCAAGACATCTTACTTAATAAGGAATTTTTTAACCAAATGGTTTAGCAAAACATATCGTATTTTTTAGCAAGAGGATTGTTGTTGTTGTTGTTGAAGACGGCCTTGGAGAGCGTGCTTAAAAAAATCTCTTTTCACACAAGAAAAACATTTCGCTTCTCGATGACAACAAGGGTTAGATCTCAGTTAGCTTACCCGAAAGATGCACATTTTCCTACCTGTTTCTAATTTTCCGAGATCGCACAGGGCGCGCAGAAAAGAGCATACACAGATCTAAAAGAGTAGCAACCTGGAAATAAATAATATAAAACCAAAATAATACTCTGCAAAAATTTAAAAAATGTGTATTCAGGGTTTATACCTCTGGATCTAAATAAAATGGTCGTATATTTGGAAAAAGGAAACATTTTTTACAAAAACAAAAACTGTTCCTAACTGAAAATAGCTCTCTGGACGCAACAGAATAGTCATCTCAGCCCATAAATGTATGAAAATGACATAAAATGGAGATGAGGCAACTCAGCTTCACGATCTTGATCTACAACAGGAGTGGGTCTTCAAACAAGGTCTAATACGATGTTCAACAACACAAGTACTCAAACAGAGGACAAATACCTTCAGTAACCATTCACACAACCAATCAAATATCAACACACTGACATTTTAACGTGGTAAAACGCCTACATAGAAACATGCACGACCCCGACCAACGCGGCCACTTGGAGCAGTTTATTAATGCAAAAGAAAAAAATTACAGAGAGATTTTACAAGAGAGTTTCTCACAATCCATCATCGACAAATTACCCTCCATGCTATTTAAATAGAGATCATAGACCAATCGGGTGTTAATCCATGGATCAATGGTCATTAAGATAGAGGAGAATATGAATCGTCAGATCACTCTATGTTGGGAACATATCGTGACCATCGGATTTCCTAACTACAAATGCATACTAATGCATACTAAAGAAACACACTTTTACCAAATGACACATTAGACCAAGTAGATATTAAATAACTCCTAAGTGTCTAAATATCCTAACATCTCCTCTAGCCCTTTGATTTATTAAATCATTATCATCAGCTTGTGCTTCATTTTTCTTCCCTTTCTTCTTTATCCTTTTCTTGTAGTCTCCATACATGCGCTCGACCATATCTGACATGCGATAAAAGTTCATATGGAATTTTTTCTCTTGCTCAACACACTTGTAATTAAGCTGCAAAAGATTTGCTCAGATCAGAAAAAAAACAACACCATTGAATTTGTGGCCTCAAATTACCAAAAAATGATTGTCTCCATGCCTCGATCTAAGTCTGTCACTTTTAGGCCCAAGATAAATTATGTCTCGGTTTTCGTGCTTGCACCTGCAATAAATTAATGGAAAAATTTCTCGATTTATGTGCCTCCATCCTTATGGTCGCATGCCATGGCATCCCCCCATGCACTGGTGGATTTCAACATTTAAAATAAATTTGTGGCGGATTTTACCGAGTCACATCCCAACCCAAACAGTTGGGTGAACATGGCAAAGGCAGAGTGGATTGGGGAGATCCTGGGGTCGAACCCGCGGATTCCCATTTTGGTACTCCTTTACACTGCTATGTTTTTTATATGGCGTATCCATTTGGAGGTCGGTTATACTTTGGGTAGCCTTGGTGGATATGGTTACGTTGGCGGTTATGGTTTTTCATCCAGCCAGATCTAGTGGAGATTCTACCAACTTTCACAGATTAGGGGTTGGCGCCAGCCAACCCTGCCATTCTTTTCTTTTGCATTTTTTGGTTGTTGGGAGTCCTTGTGTGTTTTCACGTTGCCACGTGGCAGTCCATGAATGGGCCATGTGGAGGACTTTCATTATCCCATGTCACCACATTGCAAGGACAACCACATCATCTCTGCCATGTCACCCTGCTACGCCAACATTCCAAGTGTCTGTACGATCTTCCACGTGGCTATACAGATTGCCATGCGGTACTTTCCCATTGGTCCACGGACTGACCGGAAAAGTCCAAAATCAAGTTACATGTGGCAGCCTCTGATGCTGCCATGTCACCATGATGATGTCATCATGACACATGTCTCCGTCTACGTGTGCCACGTACACTCTACATATGTTGATGTCATATGTATTGATGGTGACATTGGCAGTACGGATGTTGACTCATCCCTACTGACTAGGCTAGGTTGACCAAAAATGTGACCGAAAATATATTTTGATCCGTAACTTTGTTTGATGAGCCATTTACATCGTTGGAAATATTTTGACTCGCTCTTCACGATGATGCCAATTTCATTGAGTTCTAAGGACTTTGAATTTTTTTCCTTTCTCTATTTGTTGAGGCCATTATGATCATCCTGAGTTGCTTATGCAAATTTTGAGTCGTCCTTAGTCTTCTCTGGATTCTTTTTGGATCATGTAGTGGATCTATTTTATCATGGGGCTAATAATGAAATAGAGAGTGAAAATCAGCCATAGTCCAATGTTCATGCAGAGGGTGAAGGTGGATCAAGGCAACGTTATCAAGAAAATGAAGATTACACCCCTATGACCACCTATCCCTTGGATGTGGGTGAAGAGATTCCTTGGGAAGGAAATGTTGAAACGATGTCACTCCAATGATGTTCATCCCATCATGCTAATCTCAAGAATGATCTTAGGCATATGGAACTCCCTGAAGAGAGCAAGAAAATCTTGGAGATCATTTTGTATTCTTTGCAAAAATTTATTATAGAACCTTGGGTGAACGCCTGATACCTTTATAGATTTGATGAGGAGACAATAGTCATAGGTGATGGGCCCTGATAAATGGGAAGTATTATAGAACAAAATTTCAAAAGAGGAGGCATTTTGAATGTTCAATTTTAAGGAAGGTCCAAAGTGACCGATGTTGAAGGTGCAATATTTCAATCACCCTAACATTGCAGGACATATTTATAACAAATTATTGGCATCATATGGGATCTTTCCATGGAATGATGAGGTACCAATTTACTTTTCTATACTTTTTTATGCAGAGTTTTTTTTTGGCATGCACCCAGATTATACCATCCTACCATATCGATATTATGGGGTTGTTAAAGGTCAAACATATGATTGAAAAGAGGCATATTGAGATGCATCATTTCCAAGGCCTCCACCACCTTTGGTATCTCACCCAACAGGGGCATTTGCTTCAAATGCAGAGATGCAAACCACATTACAAGTTGGTGTTGATGCTTGAATCTGTTAGGACTGAAACAGAAACCTTAATCCCCCTGTGGTTTTATAGAGGTGGTACTCCTCTTTACTTTAAGATTTTATTTGGACTCTAGATATTCAAAATATGGTACTTTGCAGAAGTCTGTCATGGTAATCAAAGAAATATAAATATTTCAAAAAAGATAACAAGAAAGAAAAATGTTTTGTTTTCCTTTTAGAGAAAGTTCCTGAGAAATGACTAGTAACCGAACACATTCACACATTTAAAGAAAATAAGAAAAATTTCCTCACATCCATCATAGTTTGACTAAACATTTCTAATCACATAAAAATAAAAAAGAAGATGGTTTGCATGCATAAGAGAAAATTAACAGAGTGAACATGGGTAGCTCAAATAAATATAATGATAGATCAACCTCAAATACTTAATATTCTGAAAACAAGGTTACAAGGAATAGTCGAGATTGTTCCCAAAGAAGTTCTCTTGAAATTTCTTAAAAAAATATAGTCTATTACATATTCCATGAAATTTTAAATGCATTTGTCTTAAAGACTGGGATTGGGGATCCCGCGGGCCATAAAGAAAATAAATACAAGAAATAATCTTTTAGAAGGAAGATGGTGGGCGGTAGAAGAACAACAAGACTATGATGGTCTCTCGTCGTTTTGACTTTCTTGCTAATGTCCTTTTATTGTTTTCATCAACAGTTACAGGAACCATATCAATTGTTTCTTACCCTTCATTGGTCACTTTATCGATATATTTCTTGAACTATTCTTCGATGTAACTTTTCATTGGTTCCACGTTGATTTCATGCCATATTTTGATGTTGAAAATCTCATCCTCCAAGTCTCTCAGATCAAGCGAAATTCCATGTAATGCTTCTTCAATATCTTGATTTTTCACAGAGTAGTCCACTAGCCAATTGTCTATGTCATCCTCATTATATTCAAGTATGCCATAGAAATTTTCAATGGACAACCATTTAAATATCTCAACATGTTCATCAAAATGTTGTTTTGTTAGGAAAAATGAGTTGAGGATCAACTTGGGATCTTGCAATTCGTTAGTGCTTCCAGCTAAATCTACCTATGTGAGTCTTTTAAATAGTTCCTCCCTCTTTGATATGGCTTGGTTGCACGTTTGAACAATGCTATTCAAGTTTTTTATCTTTTCTTTCCAGCATGCATTCAATTGATTAATCCGAATTGGAGAGGGAAGATCCTCCTCTCTTATCCTTAGCTCTGTCATGTTGAAAAATTTAACACCAAAGGGTACCACTACATCGAGGTAAAAACCTTCTTCATTTTTTAGGTCGGCTTGCAAATGCTCATGAAAGGCATGTGCCCTCGAGCCAAAATAAATCATGTTCTTTGAAATTTCCCAAGCTTTTGTGATCAATGCCAATATTTTCTTGATATTATTCTCCACATAGATCCTGGATGATGTAAGTAATCTTGAGGATCCTTTTAATTTAGCAGTAGGCATGGTGGGTCCAACAATTTCCAAAGGGTTGGAAAGGGGTGGAAGATGCATTAAGGTATCTTCTAGTTCCTTAATCCTCTCCTTTAACTTTGTATTTTCCGCTTTGAGACCACCAATGGAGTCGTCCAATGCATCGTTGGTTTTTCTATGGATTCTTGAAATCTGGGAAGGAAACATATTTCTTAGGTTAACCTTTGAACAAGATTTCCCTTTTTTATTCTTCATATCACTCTTTTCAATAACTAATTTCTTAGATTCATTGTCAAAGAAAGTGCTCTGAAATGCAAATGAATCTTCTTCATCAAAGGTCTCATTCTCAATAATTTCCAACGACAGATTTTGGTGGGTCGTGCCTCCTGGCTAATCAATGTTAGGAAATATTTTCTCGATGTTAGCCTCGAGCTCCATATCTTTGAGGGAGAAGTTTTTGATGTCACTTTCGACGTGATTTTCTTCCTCCTCTTATACAATATTATTCCTCTTCTTCCTCAGAGGAATTTTATGTGATCCAAACAAAAATCCTTTAAAAACCGAGAGAAATTCATAGAAAACTTCATAAAAATGCAAGGAAGCTTTGTGTAACGACCCTGTCGTTACATCAACCAAATGAAGTACATTGTAATTTTTTTTTTCGCATTAGGATATTGAACTCATTACATCATAACCGAAACGAAACACAAGCATTGAATTAGCATAACTACAAGAGGCAAAATCAACACATAAACGAATACGCAATCAACGCATCATCAAATCTAACAACGATACAACCAACACAACACGATCAACCGAAGCATTACACAATTGAATGATCAACCATGTCACTGAACATTATAAGAACTACCCGCCCAACCTATCCTGCATGGTTAGGACCTCTAGTACACATAAGAAACGCTCAAGCCCAGGATTCATCCGATTGATTTTAACCACTTAAGGTCTTAGGGATGGCGACTGTTATGAGGAACAAGGAGGTGTATAAATCCCACTAACAAAATCAAGTTTAAATCCAACTAGCTCAATCAATCATCATCATTATTATTCATGGCACAAGAGAAATATGATTACTCAATCATTTATACATCAACGATAATCAATGGCGCAATAGTTTTCTAATCCCATAACCAATCATACATTACATTAACTTCAAGGTGAAAGAGAAATCATCCATTTTATTCATCGTGATAGGAAATATAATCACATAAATGAAATCACATTAAATTTAAGGCACGGGAGTAATCATCAATTTTATCCATGGAACAAGGAAATATACTCACGTAATTTCAATCATACATCACATTAAATTTAAGGCTCAAGAGTAATCCTCAAGTATAACAATCATACATCAATTGAGTTAGTGGCGCAAGAGTAAACATATTATAAAACAATCATACATTGACTTATTTAGTGGTGCAAGAGTAAATTAAGTACAATGAGTACGAGGAATTACATAGGGGTTGGTGAGACACAAAAGAACTTAGGTACGTTCTGGCATTAGATAGTGATCCAATTAATAGTTTAAATGAATTTACCTCCTTCCTAAATTAATTGAATTACTATTATATTTTAGCATCTTTACAAGAACTTAGACTTAGGCTTAAAATCTAAAATAGGCTTATATTTGATCAGGGTTACAATTATTAATTTAATTTAATTAATTAATTAATTCAACAGTGCTCAAGTTTTTACAAGGTTTAATATTCACTCAAAGTTTTCTAGGCCACTTAGATTCATTGACTCAAGTTGAATTATGCGACGTGCCCTTCAAGACGCACTCTCTACTCCAAGGGTGTCACTCACCTTTGATTCAAATTTTTAATAACGCAATGTTCCCTTCAAGATGCACTCCGTGCTCCAAGGGTGACACTCACCTTTGAGTGATTTTGTTAGTTTTCCAACCCTTGGAGTCTGTTGACACGAAGATTAAATTTTTCCACCCATTAAAAATGAAGTTTCATATTTTCCTGAGCCATGGAGTCGCCCTTAGTCCAAATAGAAAGGAGTCAGAATCATCCATTCCTTTTCGGGTTTCGGAATTCGGTTCTTCTCGAGGTGTGATCTTCAACTATCAATTTTTCCCGGCGTCGAAATCCCGAAGCCATTTCAAAATATTGAGAAATATAAAGTAAAAAGGGGAAAGAAATGAACATTACTTTTTCTGTTGTTTACCACAAAGCACTCTTTAATTCGTAATTAATCAAATCCCTAAACACATTTATCTCTCCCTTAGTCTTTCGCGATTCGGTTTTCTCTCTGCTAAAGCGTTTTCAAACTCTTCGGCTTCGAACTCTCGGTGCTTGATTTTTCGAAAAGTAAAAATTAAAATGTAATTGTCCACTAATCATGATTAATTAAAGTTTCTTAATACGAATGATTAGCGCCTCGCTAACCCCATCGCGATTTCACGATCCGGGGTTTACTTGTGACATATCCCCTGATGGCAGGATCCCCGAAGTTCCGAAATGTGAAATCGCATTTTCTTTAAACAAACTCTAAGATTAAAAGATTAAGTTGTTTTCAAAACATGATTAATGATGAATAAGCCGCTTTTTGCTTTTCGGGAATTAAGGAAGACAGTAATTTTCGGGTTTTCAGTTTCAAAATTGTCGATATACGACGGTATTAATAACAGGTAAATGCAAATATTTTTTACGTGAGTTCGTATCTCTAAGCATATCTTTCAAATTAAAGATTTTATTTTTCATTGATGGTATCAGTATGCTTACTACAACACAAATTCAGAGATTAATAAAGGTCCTGTGTGTCGAAGTTCATTCTTAACCTTTACCTCTGTAGCGAGTCACATTTGTCCAGTTTTATACACTTTTCTCTGTAAACAGGTTTCTGGTCTAGTATAACCACCATGGCGCCCAAGAAGGCCACCAAGAAAAATGAGGAAGTTGCAGAGGTCTCGAGTCCAGATGGAGATGTTGTATCTGATACAATACTGCATGCCATCGATTCCATAAAATCCTAGAGGCAGATTTTTGAAACTTTCGATTATGAAATTAAGAACTTCCCCCATGATGCCGACAACAAACTTCGGGATATAGCGGAGTCCGAACTTCACAAGGTGGCTATGCAGCCACGACTCTTGACTTATAACAACATGACCAGTTGGGCTTTAGAGTGAGTGGAAGTGCAGACGAGGAGCATTTTGGACAACCTAGGGGTCATCATCGGCTCCTTTAGACTAGAACATATACAAGTAATGTATAAACTGTCTTCCTGTCCCAAATACATTTATAATAAAGATTTCATCAGTGAGTTTCAGAGGAAAGAATGTTTTGAGTCAGACCAAACGTATCCTGATATAATAAAAGGCTGGTGGAGAAACGAAGAAAAATTCAGGGCCAACACACATGGTGTTTATGCCACAACGTCTTTAAACAAGTATATGGTTTATGCGGTGATGATGTTATGTAGGCTTTTTGGTAAGAAAATTCCTACCCACTTCCCAGCAGAATGGGTACCTCTTTTGCATGAGGCCGTAGAAGGTTACAACTTCAATTGGGATAAGATTTTACCCGATAACATAGTGAGAGAGGTTATGGAATACCAGACTGCAAGATCAAAAGGCCAACCAACAACCTTTTATATGTCCACATACATCATGGATGCTATATTCTTCTCAAATCATTTCCCTTTGATGAATTGGAGTTGGAATCCGACTTACCCTATTCATGAATATCGTTCTAAACTTTGGGAAGAAAATGCCAAGGATTCATTCTATGAGATTTGTCATTTCATGGTAATGCCACTACAACAGATGCTATACGACTGTGCACCCCCCCACATTTCAGAGTTGGTCATAGGGAGCCTCCGGGCAATTGATGACTGGTTTATAGAGGAAAATTTCTCCTACGTCAAAGTTTTCGGATGTTCGATTCCTCCACATGTGCTCCCAAAATTCCTCCCTGACAGACTAGTGTGCAGGGAGGTAGATTATAAAATAGTAAAAAGTGGAATCGGGATAGAATTAAAGACAACTCAAAAGAAATCTTGGCATGTTTTTCCCATTCAGATTGGAAAATTTTAACTTCTCAACTTGAGTCATTCCAAGGTTGAAGCGGCAGCACTGGAGGAGGTCAAATTGGTAGACCTCGAGCATAGGAAGCATGATCCTTACCAGTTAGTGGGGAAACACATGGACCATTTCAATATGAAAGCATATGAACATGAGGAGTCCCCTTGGGATGACATGTTCAAAGGGACTAAGACTTATAAAGAGGTGTTAGAACGAGTACATACACTGTCGTCCGACTTGCAAGCTAGTTTTTGGACCTTTCAGAAGCATAGACGGAGTGGTCTGCCCAAATTACTGCAAGGAGAAGCAATCACCCTCCCCCAGGATCAATAAAATACTCCCCCAGGCTTCGAACAGGAAACACAGGAGAAGGGAAATCCCGAAAAAATCTCATAGGATACTGAAAGGCCCCCACAAAATAAAGAGGCCTTACAGATGAAAAAACCAGAGACAAATGCAGAGAGGAGGTACGAGATACCTCCCGAGTCCAGTAAGCTTACTCCCCCTTCATCACTTGTTGTTCATGTCAATATGCCTATGGCAATAGAAGGGAAAGGATATATAGATCTAGGAAGTCCCATAGCTTCCTTAAACCCCTTACTGTCTGCCTTTGGATTCCCACAGAGGGGAGCCATATTTGTTGATGACCTCACCTCTATTTCCATAGATGAGATTCCTCCTTCTGATTATTTTTTCAGTAGAAAGAGGAAGGTTGTCCTGAAACAAGAGATGTATATGAAGGAGGGGGGTATGGTAAAAAATCATAAAGTCTTGCTAGATGAACAGAATTTGGAGGAGGAGGATTTCGCTACAGAGATAGTAGGTTCCATGGGAGCCATGGAAACAACAACATGAGAACGAGGATAAAGAAGAGTAATAACATGATAGCTCAATTACAGGATCAGTTAAAGAATGCTGAGAAGAACATCAGAGAAGAGGTGATTAAAATCTTGGAGTAGACCAGGGCTGTCGAAAGGCTAGAAATTAAATCACTCAAATCAAGCCTAGACGAAATGAACCAGAGGATACAAGCAAGTCAGGTGCAGGTTTCTCAGCAAAAGGAGCATGCAGAACAGTTACAGGCTAAGTTAAATTTGGTGGAAGGTCGGGTTATAGACTTAAAGGATTTCCAGACCCTCTCACTGGAAACGCATACAAAGATAGACATCGAGCAGCAGATACTGATCTCCAAAATAAGGATCATCCAGAATTATTTTCAAGAGGTAAGAAAATCTCTTGATAATATTATTTTACTAGAAAATGAAGCTAAAGCAGCAAGGAATACTTTCCAAAAAGCGGTTGCATGTTCAGGGAATAAAGAGGTGACAAAAAATCTAAATCTCTCTATCACGGATCAAATAAAAGGAGACATCATGCTAAAGGTATGGGAAACAAATATGTTTGAGAGAAAGAAGATAGTCAAAAAAATCAAAGATGATTGTGAAGGAATCTTCGATTCTTTGGATAAGCAAGCATTAGGCATTGAAAAAAATGACTGCTCCGAGTCATTGGGGGAGATAAACATTGAAAAATAGCAGTTGGACTGCAAAGAAGGTTTGAAGAAGATTCAGATTGAAATTTTACAATTTAAGGAAATTGATGCCAACCTAATAAACAGATGGTTGGTACAAACCAGTTTAAAATTGCAAGTGATCAAGTTTTCCAACCAAGGTTTTGAAGACCAGTCCCCAAAGCTACAAAGAAAGTTTTATCTGTTTGAGGATAAAGATCTTCCAACACCTCCTAGAAACTTTGTCCATTTTTTGGAGAAATGTATTGAATGTGTAGCATCAAAGGAGGGAGAGACTTCGACTAAGCAATGAAGTATCATTTGGAAACTCATACTATTGGAATGATAGATAAACAAAGGTCAATTGTGCAACAGTTAAGGTTACAATTTTGTAACTATTTTTCTCCTAGAAAGTAGGAGATTGTTAACCATCAAGTATGGATGACCATTGTATAAATACAGGGAACGAAGACTAAAACATGACTTTTTGATCTCTCTGAAAAAACATTTTTGACAAAGTAATTTTGAAGAGACTCTAAATTAATAGAAATGCAAATTGAAGATTCCAGATCTTGTCACTTCTGAGTTATTTGTTTCCCTATCATGTCATATTTCTTACATATGTTTAATTGATGAATGCCTAGCTACAATTTAGTACAACCTCTACTGTGGAAATTATTATTCTTGTTATTTCAAATCATTTACAGTTTTTCCTTTGTATCTGTTATCAACAGATACAAGACCTATATATGCTTAGATTTCAACATCATATGCTTCATTAATATTTTTCTCATTTCATAGTCTTCTGTTACAATGTGAGATTCCTCTGAAATTGATGCCTCACTTTTCTAATAGCTTTATGTTTTTCTCCATATCATGCATGTTTTTTTTCTTTAAAATTTAACTCAGATACAAGAAAAGGCCTACAATTTGGTCATACTATTTATTTGTGTTTTGACATCATTCTTGTTACATTGTGGAATAGAGATAACCAGCCTAAAAAGAAAACACAGAACTTTATCCTCCTTTACTTTCCTCCTTCATGACAGTACCAGTTGCAAGGCAGCCTAACATCGAGCTCGGTCTCTCGGATCAAACCAGCATTGCTCTAAATTTATTTAACACTATTTTACAAACAACAAATAACCAGGTTGTCTTAGAACGTGCATGGGCAACAATTGAGAGAGATGTCAGCAACCAGGAAAACTGAGAATTTCAACAGAGACAGTTGAGAAACCGACAATAGCCTTTACCTTTTTATCAGTATTTTTTCTATTCTTAGCTCCCTCTATTTTTTCAGATGCCTTGACAGTATACTTTAAATCCTTAAAGTATAAACTTAGGAACACCATCTTTTTGGCGTCGTTGCCGGGGAATCGAGAAACAAAGTTTTTTCCCTGGGGAGAACGACATTGACGCTTTCTTTTTTTGATAGTGAACAAAGTTTGAAAACCTTCCAAGGCTACCTTTGTCTTTCACTTGGCGACTCCACATTGTTTAAGTTGGCTCTTAACCAGAAAAACACCAGAAAGAATCCAAACAACAAGCAGATTTCACCTTTTTCGGACCCCGAAAAAATTCTAAAATCAAGAAGATACTTCCGCCAGACTGTCTCATCCACAAATAAAAATTTCCAACCTAAGTTTACACAGTCTAACTCAGAATATCAATGCAGTGAATCAAGTATTCCACCCCTTTACGGGAAATACCCCGTTGATAAAGTCACACCCCCTGAATCAGATCTGGTTCTTCCGGTCTTTGAGACCGAGGCTTTCTTAGTCTTTTCCCACACCAATAGAAAACGAAGAGATTCCTCACTTCCTGTAGTGACTCATTCTCCCTCCCTTCTCGAAGTTCGGTTTCCTACATCTCAAAACTCAAAAAAATATCCTATATATCTTGACTCAACTTCTGTCGATTCTCCTGTATTCTCACCCTGTGGTTCTGAAGGAACTAGTCCACATTCCCCAAGCTCTTCTTTCTCAAGTTTCTTCCCCTTTGGTAATCAGTTTCTTGAAACCTGTCCTTACAACCCCCAAACTTTAACCATTAGATCCACAATGGTCGCGGCCAGAGGAGGTGGGGTTGGAGGTGCTGCCACGGGTGGTCAAGGAGGAGGAGCGGGTGGCCAAGCACTGCCTCTTTGGATATTTGCAAAAGTTGTTGAAATATATGCCCCTCTAGTTATACCAGTCCCTCTCCATGATTTACCAGAAAATTACATGAAAAACTTGCCTAAGTTCACAGGAAAAGGCGACTTGACAATAGCCGAACACATAAATTTTTTCGATCAATTCGCTGAAATTCTTGGATTGGAACATAAAGATGTTTACTCTACACTCTTCGTTCAAAATTTTGAAGGGAAAGTAAGAACCTGGTTTCGAGGCCTAGCTGTCAGATCTATATTGTCATATGATGAACTTGAAAATGCTTTTATCAGACAATGGGGTGAACGAAAATACCATCTTTATTATCTGACCAAATTTGGATCTCTTCAAAAGAAAAACTCTGAATCAGTCCTCGAGTTTACACAACGGTTTAACAAATTGCACAATAAGATCCCAACTGAGGTCAAGCCCTCACAACCTGTAGCGAAAGTGACTTTCACTGGAGCTTTTGACCCCGACTTTGCCCTGTTATTAAGGGAGAGAAGATCAATAGATCTTACCAAGATGCAAGATGATGCCCTCGAAATCAAATCTAATATGATGGAATCAGGAAAGATGAAAGCTAAATTCGATATGGGAAACAAAGAAATCAAGAGATACAGGGAGCAATGAGCACCCTCTGGATCAGGAAGATCTCCAGAGAACAAAATGGACGATATGGAAAGAATCATCAAAGAAGTGTTAAACAAAATATCGAGAATGGAACTAGAACAAGCTAAGAATGAACATTACCCTAGAAAGGAGTTCAGAAAGAACCCTAACCCTCAAAACCACCAAAAACAAATTAATAATGAATATCAAAAGATCCAAACTCCTTTTAAAAGTGAAAACTTTGTAGGAGGACAAGACTTGGAGGATTTCAAGGAGTTAGAAGAGGATATGAACAATCTTGGCAATGACTACCTACAACCTTACATAACAAGACACGATTATGAAAAGTCTTTGACTACAGAGTATGGGACTGAGAGTAGAAGGAATGACAGTGTTTCAGAAGATTTGACCTCTCAGGAAATAACGGATGGGATAATGGCTGAACTTCACCAGAAATACAACCTAAGACCTAGAAACAGGGTTTCTGCAATACTGTCGAGGTCTGAAATTGACGAACCAGTTTCAAAAAGCACTAAGAAATATACTGAAGGGACTAAGGCCGCTAACATCCAGTTTACTAAAACAAAGGAAGCGGAAACGCCACCCTTGAGCATGAAAAAACTAGATACCTTTGTTACCGAAACAAAGGCTCCTCAGCCAAGGAAAACTGAAAAGAAAGGGTTGGAGGTTCAAAACCCGAAAATCAACAAAACCATTGGAAGTTTCAACCTAGAAAATGAAATCAATAAGATCAAAATTCCTATTCCTTTTGTAGAACTGGCTAAAAACCCGATATACCAAAAACAAATTGCTAAAATGAATAATTTTTTGGAAAATGAAAGTCAGGCCGATGTTATAAACTTAGAGGATGAAAAACCTAACACAATTTTTGGGCCACACTTTGAAGGTGCCAAAGACAATGTTGCCCCTTTCTACATTACTTTGACCGTTCTTGACCATCTGCTCCATAACTGCATGTTAGATTCTGGGGCATCTCACAATGTGATGCCTAAGGAAATCATGGATAGACTCGGCCTTGAAATCACTAGGCCTTATGGAGATTTATATTCTTTTGATTCGAGAAAAGTCAAGTGTATAGGTATGATAAAGGACTTAGTTGTAAACCTTGCACAAATACCTTCAAAAAGTGTTTTAATGGATGTAGTTGTCGCAGATATACCCCCAAAATATGGCATGCTCTTGTCCCGATCTTGGGGTTCCAAACTTGGAGGTTCCCTTCAACTTGATATGACATACGCAACAATTCCAGTTTTCGAAGGGCAGTTCACGTGGCTGTATAGGGAAACTAGGTTAGCATTTACGGTCAGTGATCCTCTCAGCCCAAACAATTATCCTGTATATATTGTTGATCAGGATTTAGGCAATTGTATATTATATATAGAGGATGATGTGGATGCGTGTATAGAAGAAAATTGTACTGAAAATAAAAAAGAAAAAAAACAAATAGAACAGGATGTGTATAATACTGGTGTTTGGAAAATATTTTTTTATGGTGCCTCATCTTATCTTGGAGCTGGGGCTAGAGTAATTTTTGTGGCACCTGATAACCAATTTGTTATCCCTTTCTCTTATAGGATTCAATGGAACATAGACCACACCAATAACGTATGTGAGTACGAAGCTCTAGTGTTAGGGTTAGAGGCCGCTAGGAAAATGAAAATTAAAAACTTGGAAGTTTTTGGTGATGCAGAGTTGATCGTGATACAGGTTAATTTCCAGTATCAGGCCAAACATCCTAGGTTAAGGTCATATCAAAAATGTGTTTGGGACCTAGTCGAAAAAAAATTATCCTCTGTTAATGTTCATTTCGTCCCAAGAGCTGAAAATCAACAGGCGGATGCTTTAGACAAAGTAGATTTGACTTTCACACCTCCCACTGCTTTCAAACTTAAATATCATATACAAATGAGACATAGACCTTCCATACCCAATAACATACAACATTGGCAAGTCTTTGAGGACGATGAACAACTCCAAAAATTTCTAGAAACGATAGACGAGTTCACTGAAACCCATGCTAACCAAGAGAACCAAAATGATCCTATTTGGATCATGTAGGAAGGGGAGGACCCCCAAGAGTTCCAGAATAAAATCGCAAATCACCGGATGTTGGTTTTAAAAAATAATCAGATACCCAAGGGCCTGATTCCCTTAGAAAGGATTTTTAGTCATGATGACATCCCTTTGAAGACTACCTTACAGCCTCAGCCAGAGGAAGTCAAAGATTGCAATATAGGTTCTGATGAGAGTCCCAAACTAGTGAAAGTGTCCAGGTACCTGTCTCCCAAAATCAAGAGTAAATATGTTGAGTTGCTTAGAAAATACAAAGATGTTTTTTCCTGGTCTTATCATGAGTTGAGAACTTATGATACAACCATCATGGAACCCACTAAAACCAGGCGTCAAACCTTTTAGACAGAAACTTAGGCAAATTAACCCTATCCTATTACTGGTGATAGAAAAAGAAGTAAAAAAACTCCTGGATGATAAAATCATAGTTCCAATGAGATACTCTGAGTGGGTAGCCAACTTGGTCCCAGTAAGAAAGAAAAATGACGAGATCAAACTATGTGTCGATTTCAGAAATCTGAATCGATCATCACTCAAAGACAATTACCCATTACCTAAGATGGATCACGTATTAGAAAAAGTAGTTGGAGCTAACCTAATGTCTATGATTGATGGTTTTTCAAGTTACAATCAGATTGCAGTGCATCAAGACGATACAGAAAAGACTGCTTTCACTACCCCGTGGGGTACTTTTATGTACGATAAAATGCCCTTTGGTTTGATGAATGCAGTGGCTACTTTTCAGCGGGCCATGGATATCGCTTTCATGGGTGAAAGGGATAAATTTGTTGTTATCTACCTTGACGACCTGACCGTGTTCTCCAAATCTGATGCCGAACATCTAACACACCTTAGGCAAACCTTTGAGAAATGTCGAAAATTTGGTTTGTCACTCAACCCCAAGAAATCTCATTTCACGATGTAAGAAGGTAAGCTCTTGGGCCATATCGTGTCTAAAGAAGGAATCAAAATCGATCCAAAAATGGTTGACGCAGTAGACACTATAAATTTTCCTAGAAATGTAAAAGAAATCCAATCTTTTTTGGGAAAAATAAATTTCTTGAGGAGATTCATTCCTAACTTCGCTGAGATTGTGAAATTGATAACATATATGCTCAAAAAGGACAATGAGGTGAGATGGACTATCGAAGCCAAAGCGTCATTTCAATGCATCAAGAAAGTAATAAGTGAAGCACCGGTCTTGGCAAGTCCAGATTACACGAAAGAGTTTTTGATTTTTTCTTTTTCCTCAGAACATACCATTGCAATTGTCTTGTTACAAAAAAATGAAGAAAGTTTTGAGCAGCCTATTGCATTTTTTAGAAAAAGCCTCAGAGATGCTGAGTTGAAATATGATATAATGGAGAAACAGGCCTACGTAATGGTGAAAGATCTGAAGGATTTTAGAACTTATGTGTTACATTCAAAGATCATAGCCTATGTACCCTCTAGCTCTATTAAAGACATCCTGGTGCAACCAGAAAACGATGGAAGAAGAGGCAGGTGGTTAGCTAAGATCCGGGAGTTTGAACTAGAAGTCAAGCCAACTAAAATTATCAAAGGTCAAGGTTTAGCCAAATTGCTTGCCGAATCAAATTTAAAAGCGCTTGGGATAAATCAGCTGCAAGAGGACGAGGGATTCCTGGAAATAAATGATCTTGATATCACTATACCTACAACCAAAATCCAAGATAAGTTTTTGGCTTCATCCTGGTATCACGACATTGTCCATTACCTACTCACACTTCAATGTCCTAGTGAGTTAACCCCGTCAAAAACTAGGATGCTAAAGTTACATGCTGTAAAATACTGTATCATAGATGCTAAGTTGTTTTGGAAAGATCCCTTGGGTTTTCTACTGAGGTGCTTAGTTGAGATTGAAACAAAAGGGGTTATAGATAAATTCCATGTCAGAGTATGTGGAGGACATCATGCTTGGAGAGAAACAATGTATAAAATCTTAAGAGTTGGATACTACTGACCCAAATTGTTCAGAGAAGTGAACACTAAAGTTTGAAATTGCGTCCCATGCCAGTTGTTCACAGGGAAACGGAGATTCCCAGCTTTACCCCTGATTCCAGTTAAAACCGAAGCCCCATTTCAGCAATGGGGACTTGATTTCATCGGAGAAATTCATCCACACTCTAGTGCGCAACACAAATGGATCCTAACTGCTACTGATTATTTCACTAAGTGGGTAGAAGCTATCCCCACAAGGAATGCAACTGACTCAGTAGTAATCAGTTTCTTGGAAGATAATATCTTATCCAGATTTGGTTTCCCTCAAAAAATAGTCATTTACAATGCGCAGGCATTTAAATCAATGGCCATGATAAATTTTTGTCAAAAATATAACATCATACTAGGGCACTCCATAGCTTACTACCCACAAGGAAATGGTCTGGCGGAATCATCCAACAAAAGCCTGATTACTGTGATAAAAACAAAATTGACCAAAAAAGTGTGGCATACCCATTTAAAATGTGCTTTATGGGCCAATAGAATAAGTACCAAAAGATCAATCGGGATTTCCCCTTTCTAGATGGCATATGGCACTGATGTCATTTTGCCAATAAATATTTCTCTACCAGTAATGAAACTCTGGTAAGATTCCAATGAAGAGCCCAATGACTTTACCAGGAGAATAAACCAGCTAGTCGAAGTCCAACAAAATAGGGCCGAAGTAAATGAAAGGTTGCAAAGGTATCGGGACAAAATGAAAGCCTTATTCGATCAGAAAGCGAAAGATAGAGAATTCTACCCTGGCGACTTGGTCTTAAAGTGGGAATCTAGATAGGAAGACACTGGAAAACATGGCAAATTCAATCCGATTTGGTCAGTTCCATACAAAATTTCGGCCTTGGAAGGAAAAAATGCTTGGTTATTAGAAAACCTGGATGGAGACATTCTTAATGCCCCTGTAAATGGGCGACATCTCAAACACTTCATGCAATAATGTGCTTCTAAATTATCATTGTATATACCGGTTTGTTTTCATTCTTTTTGTATATATATATATATTAAAACATGCATATAAAATAAAATAAACAAAATCTTCTTTCATGTCATTTCCTAAGGACTATAATGTTATGTTATTCGCAGGAAAAGTTTATCGCGAGATAGCGGACTTGAGGTACTAAAAGTCCCGAAATGTGCAGGTACTCATATCAAGCCTCTCACAATGAAAAAGGTAATGAACGAATAATCTTTGGACTGGCAATATAAGAGCTCATAAAGGTATGAAATCCCATTTTTTTTTAAATTTTGGATAAAACTCTGAAAAGTACAATAAATAAATCATCGTTGTTTAAAATAAATAAATAAATCTCTCTAAGAACATCCATATGTACACCAGCTTGCCCAAACCCCTTTACCCTCCTCCTTGGCCACAATAAAGCCTTTTCTCTCCTAATCATAGATGTCTAATCAATGAAATTTCCTGAGAACAGAGGGATCTCGCTTCGGTCATTGGAAACTCTTGAACATATTTTCAAGAAAGAGAGCAGGTTGTGTTTTTCATTTTTTGACTTTGGATGGATCGTAAACATGTCTAGGTTAATCTTAACCTTATTAGTTATCCTAACAAGAATAAATAATTGGTTTTTCTCAAGGAAGTTCCCTAGACTAAAGGTCAAAAATTTTTCGTTAAGAAGTCCTCTGAAACCCTTGATTTTTGAAGGCAGGTGAGAAGATTGACCCAGAGTGATTTAAACGAATTTGCAGACTTTGATCCTTTTTCAAACAGATATCTTCCCGAATGTATTGCATACTCATTGATTTCCCCCACTTCAAATCTAAAAAAAATAAAAAATTATACGGACAGATGGTGAAAGGAAATTCAATATTGATTGCCCCAATCTAGTTCAAAGAGATGAATAAAGGAAATTCATACTTATTAATTGCCCTCATCTCAGCATTTAAATGCTTGCGAAAAATGAAGTGGTGAAAGGAAATTCAATGTAGGAAGTCGAATAACTTCACCGGGGTACTGAACAGGCTCGCTGGCAGTGAAGCAATATCCTCATATCTGCTAAAAGTTGTTATACGTGAGTTAAAAGATACTCTGGTAATTTCTCTTCTTTTCAGCTGGATTCTATCATAGGTTTCTAAGATCTCCTTATCGGATATATCGTAAATACTTGCCTTCATGCAAACATAATCATGAAAATCCTGATAAGATTGATTAATTAGGTTTTGATTATCTTACACAATTTTGAGGTCAGATTTAGGATAAGAAATCTATTGAAAACCTAGCTCGGGATAGCCAGCATTTTTGTTTTTTTAGATTTTTCAAGGTTGACGTTGAGACCCTAATCTTGTTCAGGTTTTTCTCCTTGTTTATCTCACAGAGCCAAATCTTTGACTCCCTTACCCAATGAAGGCACTTGGTCCACATGTTCTTCTCATCCCACAAGGAGACGAGATCCCTAGATGGAGCCTAATGTTGACACGAAGATTAAATTTTTCCACCCTTTAAAAATGAAGCTTCATCTTTTCCTGAGCCATGGAGCCACCCTTAGTCCAAAATAGAAAGGAGTCAGAATCAACAGTTCCTTTCCGGGTTTCGAAATTTTGTTCTTCTTGAGGTGTGATCTTCAACTATCCCTTTTTCTTGGCGCTAAAATCCCGAAGCCATTTCAAAATATTAATAAGTATAAAGTAAAAAGGGGGAAGAAATGAATGTTAATTTTTCCGTTGTTTACCACAAAGCACTCTTTAATTCGTAATTAATCAAATCCCTAAACACAATTATCTCTCCCTTAGTCTTTCACGATTCGGTTTTCTCTCTACTAAAGCGTTTTCAAACTCTTCTCCTTCGAATTCTCGATCCTTGATTTTCCGAAAAGTAAAAATTGAAAATTAATTGTCCACTAATCATGATTAATTAAAGTTTTTTAATACGAATGATTAGCACCTCACTAACCGCATCGCAATTTCGTGATCCAGGGTTTACTTTTGACATATCCCCTCACGGTAGGATCCCCGAAGTTCCGAAATGTGAAATCACATTTTATTTAAACAAACCCTAAGATTAAAAGATTAAGTTGTTTTCAAAACACGATCAATGAGGATTAAGCTGCTTTTTCACTTTTCGGGAATTAAGGAAGGCAATTATTTTCGAGTTTTCAGTTTCGAAATCGTCGATATACAGCAGTATTAATAACGGGAAATGCAAATATTTTTGACGTGAGTTCGTATCTCTAAGCATATATTTCAAATAAAAGAATTTATTTTTCATCGATGGTATCAGTACACTCGCTACAACACAAATTTAGAGATTAATAAAGGTCTTGTGTGTCGAAGTTCATTCTTAACCTTTACCTCTGTAACGAGTCACATTTGTCTAGTTTTATACACTTTTCTCTGTAAACAAGTTTCTGGTCCAATATAACCACCATGGCACCCAAGAAGGACACCAAGAAAAATGAGGAAGTTGCAGAGGTCTCGAGTCCAGACAGAGATGTTGTATCTGATACAATACTACATGCCATCAATTCCATAAAATCCTGGAGGCAAATTTTCGAAACTCTCGATTATGAAATTAATAACTTCCCTCATGATGCCGACAACAAAATATTGGATGTAGCGGAGTCTGAACTTCACAAGGTGGCTACGCATTCGTGACTCCTTACTTACAACGACATGATCAATTTGTCTTTAGAGCGAGTGGACATGCAGACGAGGAGCATTTTGGACAGCCAAGGGGTCGTCAACGGCTCCTTTAGACCAGAACATATACAAGTAATGTATAAACTGTCTTCCTGTCCCAAATACATTTATAATAAAGATTTTGTCAATGAGTTTCAGAGGAAAGAATGTTTTGAGTCAGATCAAACGTATCCTGACATAATAAAAGGCTGGTGGAGAAACGAAGCAAAATTGAGGACCGACACACATGGTGTTTATGCCACGGCGTCTTTAAACAAGTATATGATATATGTGGCAATGATTTTATGTAGGATTTTTGGTAATAAAAGTCCTACCCACTTCCCAGGAGAATGGGTACCTCTTTTGCATGAGGCCACAGAAGGTTATAGCTTCAATTGGGATAAGATTTTATCTGATAACATAGCGAGATATGTTATGGAATACCAGACTGCAAGATCAAAAGGCCAACAAACAACCTTTTATATGTCCGCATACATAATGGATGCTATATGCTTCTCAACTCCTTTCCATTTGATTAATTGGAGTTGGAATCCGACTTACCCGAAGCCTATTCATGAATATTGTTCTAAACTTTGGGAAGAAAATGCCAAGGATTAATTCTATGAGATTGGTCATTTCGTGGTAATACCACTACACTAGATGCTATACGACTGTGCACCCCCCCGCATTTCATATTTGGTCAAAGGGAGCCTTCGGGCAATTGTTGACTAGTTTATAGAGGAAAATTTCTCCTACATCATAGTTTTCGGATGTTCGATTCCTCCACATGCGCTCCCAAAATTCCTCCCCGATAGACTAGTGTGCAGGGAGGTAGCTTATCAAATAGTAACGAGTGGAATCAGGATAGAATTAAAGACAACTCAAAAGAATTCTTGGCATGTTTTTCCCGTTCACATTGGAAAATTTTCACTTCTTAACTTGGGTCATTCCAAGGTTGAAGCGACAGCACTGGAGGAGGTCAAATTGGCAKACCTTGAGCACAGGAAGCACGATCCTTACCAGTTRGTGGGGAAACACATGGCCCACTTCAATATGAAAGCATATGAACATGAGGAGTCCCCTTGGGATGACATGTTCAAAGGGACTAAGACTTATAAAGAGGTGTTAGAATGAGTATAGACACTGTTGTCCGACTTGCAAGCTAGTTTTCAGACCTTTTAGAAGAATAGACGGAGTGTTCTGCCCAAACTACTGCAAGGAGAAGCAATCACCCTCCCCCAAGAACAAGAAAATACTCCCCTAGGCTTCGAACAGGAAGCACAAGAGAAGGGAAATCTCGAAAATGTCCCACGGGATACTGAAAGGCCCCCAAAAAATAAAGAGGCCTTACAAACGAAAAAACCAAAGACAAAAGAAAAGAGGAGGTTTGGGATACCTCCCAAGTCCAGTAAGCTTACTCCCCCTTCATCACTTGTTGTTGATGTCAATATGCCTAAGGAAATAGAAGGGAAAGGATATACAGAGCTAGGAAGTTCCTTAGCTTCCTTAACCCCCTTACTGTCCACCTTTGGATTCCCATAGACGGGAGCCATATTTGTTGATGACCTCACCTCTATCTCCATAGATGAGATTCCTCCTTCTAATTATTTTTTTAGCAGAAAGAGGAAGCTTGTCCTGAAACAAGAGATGTATATGAAGGAGGGGGGTATGGTAAAAAAGCATAAAGTCTTGCTAGATGGACATAATTTGGAGGAGGAGGATTTCGCTACAGAGATAGCATGTTCCATGGGATCCATAGCAACAACAAACTTTTTTACCGTGGGAAACATGAGAACGAGGATAAAGAAGAGTAATAACATGATAGCTCAATTACAGGATCAGTTAAAGAATGTTGAGAAGAACATTAAAGAAGAGTTGAGTAAAAGCTTGGAGTAGACCAGGGCTATTGAAAGGCTAGAAATTCAATCACTCCAATCAAGCCTGGATGAAATGAACCAAAGGATACAAGCAATTCAGGTGTAGGTTTCTCAACAAAAGGAGCATGCAGAACAGTTACAGGCTAAGTTAAATTTGGTGGAAGGTCGGGTTATAGATTTAAAGGATTTCCAGACCCTCTCGCTAGAAACACATACAAAGATTGAAGCCGAGCAGCAGAGACTGATCTCCAAAATAGGGATCATCCAGAATTACTTTCAAGAGGTAAGAAAATCTCTTGATAATATTATTTTACTAGAAAAGGAAGTTAAAGAAGCAAGGAATACTTTCCAGAAAGAGGTTGCATGTTCATGGAATAAAGAGGCGATGAAAAATCTAAAGCTCTCTGTCACGAAAAAAATAAAAGGAGACATCATGCTCAAGGTGAGGGAAACAAATATGTCTGAGAGAAAGAAGATAGTCAAAGAAATCAAAGATGATTGTGAAGGAATCTTCGATTCTTTGGATACGCAGGCATTGAAAAAAATGACTGCTCCAAGTCACTAGGGGAGATAAACATTGAAAAACAACAGTTGGACTGCAAAGAAGGTTTGAAGAAGATTCAGATTGAAATTTTACAATTGAAGGAAATCGATTCCAACCTAATAAACAGATGGTTGGTATAGCCCAGTTTAAAATTGCAAGTGATCAAGTTTTCCGACCAACATTTTGAAGACCGGTTCCCAAAGGTACAAAGAGAGTTTTATCTGTTTGAGGCTAAAGATCTTCCAACACCTCCTAGAAACTTTGTCCATTTTCTGGAGAAATTTATTGAATGTGTAGCATCAAAGGAGGGAGAGACTTCGACTAATCAATGAAGTATCATTTGGAAACTCATACTGTTGGAATGATACATAAACAAAGGTTAATCGTGCAACGGTTAAGGTTGCAGTTTTGTAACTATTTTTCTCCTAGAAAGTAGGAGATTGTTAACCATCAAGTATGGATGACCATTATATAAATACATGGAACGAAGACTAAAATAGGGCTTTTTTATCTCTCTGAAAAAACATTTTTGACGAAGTAATTTTGAAGAGACTCTAAATGAATAGAAATGCAGATTGAAGATTCCAGATCTTGTCACTTCTGAGTTATGTGTTTCCCTGTCATCTCATCTTTCTTACATATGTTTAATTGATGAATGCTTAGTTACAATTTAGTACAACCTCTACTATGGAAATTATTATTCTTGTTATTTCAAATCATTTACAGTTTTTCCTTTGTATCTGTTATCAACAGATACAAGACCTGTAGATGCTTAGATTTCAACATTATATGCTTCATTAATATTTTTCTCATTTCATAGTATTCTGTTACAATGTGAGATTCCTCTAAAATTGATGCCTCACTTTGCTAATAGCTTTATGTTTTTCTCCATATCATGCATGTTTCTTTTCTTTAAAATTTAACTCAGATACAAGAGAAGGCCTACAATTTGGTCATACTATTTATTTGTGTTTTGACATCATTCAAGTTGCATTGTGGGATAGAGATAACCAGCCTAAAAAGAAAACACAGAACTTTATCGTCCTTTACTTTCCTCCTTCATGACAGTACCAGTTGCAAGGCAGCCTAACATCGAGCCTGGTCTCTCGGATCAAACCAGCATTGCTCTAAATTTATTTAACACTATTTTACAAACAACAATTAACCAGGTTGACTTAGAACGTGCATGGGCATCAATTGAGAGAGATATATGTATCCAGGAAAACTGGGTATTTCGACAGAGACAGTTGAGAAACCGACAATAGCCTTTACCTTTTTATCAGTCTTTTTTCTATTCTTATCTCCCTCTGTTTTTTCAGATGCCTTGACATTATACTTTAAAGCCTTAAAGTATAAACTTAGGAACAATAGAGTCAAAGCTCCATTCAGGTGACCTTGTGAGAGACTAAGGGATTCTAAGGAATAAGGACCCTGCCTTATTGTGCACCCCTTAGAAATATTCATGAGCAATTGTCTTAGTCTTTCCTCATGAACCTAGTTAATTGTTAACCTACAATTTGAGCCACGACAGGAGTTCTAGTAGGTTGTGACATGGATGTTGCCACACCTCTCCCTCAATATCTAGTTATTGTGCATGGCCCCTTTACTCGTTATGTGAGTCATATTATCAATCAATCGTCAACCTGCATCCATCAACGAAACACTGTCAATGATTAATAAAAATCATCATAATATCATTGATCATATGTCACATATGCATAAATGAAATATTTAAACCAATACAATCCACTCCCTAACTCAATTCAGAGTCCAAGGAGGTCCATTGATGCCATTGGCATCCTCAATCTGTTAAGTTTCCTGCACACTTAGGGGAAACTCATCAATAACATCTGTCAATACGCCTATAACAAATAACACAAAATCCTAATCCATCAACATCACCATAAGAATCCATAAGAGAAATAAATAATCATGTAATGTAAATGGATCACTTGCATGCAAKTGTCCTCAATTAAGTCAATAACATGTGCTCGCATGAGCGCGATGTTACATACACTCCCTCTTGTTTTAAACTTTGTCCCAAAGTTGTATAGTATATAAAATGCARTAATAAAAGTATTTGATAAGATCTATATGTCAAATCTATCAATAAATACGGAAACGATTAGCGCATATCATATGCGTCCTCCTAGGTAGCCAAGTGTGGACTATAATTATCCCACTAGACCTTGAACTGATCGACTATTCRACACCATCGATGTCGAATTTGATGGTCCAAAATGTGGATTGGCTCYGCCATGAGTGCACCTTCATCCGACACCTAAAAGGAACTCATGTCAATCACATGTGTAGGATCACTATCATAATGTCTCAAAACATATACATGAAAAAAATCATGCATACGCCTCAAGAATCAGACAAGGCTAGTTGATAGGCCAACTTCATAATTACGGTCAACGCAATGTGCATCTGCATAACTCTTCTGTTGATCCTTCACTTCTTTAATCCTTTTTCTTATTGTTTTCATTTTTTCTTCCATTTCTTGGATCGCTTCTGGTCCTACCAGGGCCCTATCCTCAAGTCGATCCTATCTCAAAGGTGTCTGACATGGTTACTCGTAAAGAAAATCAGATGGTTCCATATTAATGGTACTTTTATATTTGTTGTTGTACGCAAACTCTATCAGTGGCAAGAAGTCTTCCCAACGCTTCTATTGGTCCATCACATACTTATGCCACATATCTTCCAAAATTTGGTTCGTTTTTTTTATATGGTTGTTTATCTCAGGGTGATATGTTGTACTAAATTTAAGTTTTTCTCCCAAGGCCTCTTGGTAACTAGCTCAAAATAGTCATGTAAACATTGATTCTCTATCAGATATGATTCTTTTTGGCACGCCTGGCAGTCTCACAATCTCACTGAAAAAATTCTAGCTATGTTTGGTGGTTGATATGTCATACGCTTAGGAATAAAATGTTCACACTTCATCATAGTGTTAATGTTGGCACAGAGGCAGACCCAGGGTTCAACACTTCAACAACACACCAACAAAACCCTAACTACCAACCCTTTCGGCAACACCTGCAAAGAAAATGAAGTCTCACCCGAGGTTGAGGCAGGGATGGTTGCAGGACTCAAATGTCTGCAACCTAGCTGGGACATAGATCTATGATTATACCACTTAAAAAATCACTTGGCAGTTAACATTCATCAATAATTAACCCTTATTCACATCGCAAATCCAAACCCTAATTATAGAACAATGCAATATTCTACCAGATCTAACACATATAAGCACATAGCATATGGAAAAAGATCAGATCCAGCATTTACTCACATCATTTAAGCACTAAGACATCATACTAGATTCATCTAAACATTAGTTACCTCACTTTAAGCTTAAATTACATATACAAGACAATAACCAGAATTCACAAAGAAACCATAACACAGGATATACGTAGTTCACCCCAGTGTGGGGCTACGTCCACCAACTCTTTGTCTTCTTTATTATCTTCTCTCAATCTTCTACAAGCACAGAGCCACAGGAACCCACTCCGCATAGGACAGGAGATCTGTGCGCACCTCACCAGATCCTCCTTCCCGAAGCTAGGTTAAAGCACAAATCCTTCTTACACAGTCTGCACACAAGATTCTTACAATCACTTGCTCTTAGCTCTACAAGTCTTAACACATAGCATGCACAAAGCCTTTGCGATCACATAGATATAACTCTAGCACTTAGCATCTTCTCCTCATTACACTTAGCACCCCTTACTTACATTGCCTAGCTTTCTATTTATACATTACAAAATGGGCCTAAACATGGGTAAACCCATGGGCTAACATCCCATACCTGTTTCATAAACCCTAATCCCCAAAAATTCCCTGAAAAGAGGCCACGATCCCGCGATCTCCACTTTGACTTGCGCTCCACCTTCGACCAGCCTGTCGAAGTCCCAAAAGAGGTCAAACATGACCAAGGATCTCCAAAACTTGGTCAAGGGCCAACAAGCCCCCAACACTCATGTGTGACTCATCCCGAGTCACTCTGGTCTGGGTAACTCTACCTCAAAAGATTTGATATTGGCTCGAGTTGCTTAAACCTGTTGATGCGCCAAGGCCTCCTTCTTGGTGAACTCTTGAATAACTGCCTCATTCACATTTCCCTCTAAGTGTTTTACTACCGAAGTGACTACTTGTTCTAGCTCTGCTCCTCGGCCTTCAATCTCCTCAAAAAGTAGGCAAGATGCATCTTGGACTGGCTAGATCTTCTGAGTCACTTACATGACTTTTATTTGTATGGCATGGACCTTCTGCTGAGTCGTGCACTGTTCTTGGGATCTTTTCATCCTCTCAACTGCTGACAGGAGTTTCAAATATGCTTGTACTATTTTTTCTTGTTGCTTTTCTTCCTGGCGCTGTGACTCTAGTGTCTTCATTTCAGGGTCCTCATTAAGGTGCTCATAAGTCTGTGCACTGTGACTACTTAGTTGTTTACATTCTATGGCTAATGATTTGATCCTTTCAACTAAGTTATGGCCAGTTGCTTCTCTCTGGTCTCGCACTTCCTGCAGAGTGCTTGGCACTATTTGTAGCTCTAGTTCTATGACCCTCTGTTAAAGTTGTTGAATGGATTTAGCAGGCTTCACGACTTGACTCTCCATCGAGTCTTCCTCTATATTCTCCAAGACTGTCATAGAGCGAAGTGCTCTGTTGACTGCTTATTTAATTTTGACCTACTTTGGGAGCAGTTGTTCTGTCTCCTGTTGGACTTGTGCTTTATTTTCTTTGAACTTGGTTTGGAGGTCGTCCTTCTCCTACTACGCAACTCGACAATTCTCTATGATTTCCTCTTGTGCTTGCTTCAGGTCCAAAGTGGCTTGTTTGTTTTCTTCTTGCACGCGACGAAGGTGAGCTTCAGTCACATCATCTATTCTGTGGATTTGGGTAGGCTCATCTCCCAACTCTAGTTCTTATGGTGGTGGGGGCGTAGTGGGAACTGTGTGGCTAGAGTGAAGGGATTGATGTACACCTCTTAGCTATATGACAATTATATCATACATGGATTCTTTTTTGGCTTCAGTTCTCAACAAATTATCTTCTGATACATCGGATACAGTTGCGATAATGAAGTCAAAGTCATCAATCATGAGCACAGTCTACAACTTCGGCTTACTTGCTTTGGAATTTTTCCACGATGTAGGTTTCGTGGGGAAAACCTTTATTTTCTTGGGTGTCTCTGCCTCTTCAAGGGGATTCCTAAGCGATGTTAATTTTCCCTGCTTCTTCTTGTCTTCTTCCCCTTCTTTCTCTTCTTTGTCAACTTCATCGTCTCTTCCTCCGCTAGGTGAATCTGATGTAGTCTCTTCTGATGTTCTATGTATTTCCTATACATCTTCCTCTTTTTCTTCTTGTTTCTTCTGGGTGCATCATACTCTTTGCGAGTAACCATCGAACTTCCAATGAGGTTGGGGTCGGATAGTTCTGCCTGGTCAACTGGGATAAGGTGTTGGTTGTGGAGCTTGATTATCTTCCTGATTCAAAGGTCTTTTGCTTTTAGCCGTGTTTATACCCCATGAAGTATTTACAGCCCAGAATTATGTACCCTCTTCCACGCGGGGG
>SNQJ01S0038729.1:95015-105764 GCA_010110895.2 Picea sitchensis
ATTGTAAATCTGGACCGTTCATTATAAGGTCGCAGATCTAACGGTAGAGATTATGTTAGGGTTTTTTGCCCTAGAAGGAAACCCTCTTTTATGAGGGAAATGTATTGTGGCTATGGTTGGTGGTAAATATTGTATTCTGAGAGAGGAGACTATGAGAGAAAGAAGAGGAAGTTACAGCGAGTTTGTTGTAGGTTGTATCCCTTCATATGCTGGAGGAAGGACCTGGCAATTTCTCTAGTGGACGTAGCCCACACTGGGTGAACCACGTAAATCCGTTTCTCTATTGTATTGTGTATCTTCTGTGTTTTGTTTCTGCATTTGTTTTATTTTATTGCTCCACGGTCCTGTTTTTCTAACATAAGGAACTCTACGGGTCATTCCTTAGTGATATCTTATAGGTCCTCCTCTGTGAGCTTGTAGTAGGATTGAAGCTCTTCTTTACTTTCGTCTATGCATGCAGTAATATAAATAAAATGCCTATCTGCGTGGAACTTCATAAGAGGCCTTAACCTATCCAGGGTCGTCGTCATCATACGAGGGAAAGACTCAATAGCCCTATTCAACTGCAGGTAGTAGGTATGGAATATTACATTCGACTGCCATTGTTTCCCCATATCTCTCAAATACCAGAGTGTGGTGAACTTCACAACTAATGGCTCGAATGACTCAATGTCAGGGAAGGTCGCACCTTTCGGCATCTCTTAGGTAGTGAATGTGATGAGGATCAGTAGCCAGCTAAAATGGAACTCATAGCCCTGATCCTAAGTTTCACGACAATCCAGTTCTAATTGTTTGACTAGATAACTAGCCCATTTCATCTGTAGTACTTCCACGCGTTTTCCTACGAGGTCATAGACAAACCCTGTGACCTGTGTGGGTTTGTTTCATCTTACTAGCTTATCAGAAATCAACTAGAAAGAAAGGCGCACTGCGCCATTCTAAATGGAGGCTACCTTGTAGCCTCACGTCCCTTTCTCTACATCGGCATAGGTGTCTTTGATATTTTGTGTTAGGGCGTGGTCTGCAGCCTTCCCTGGATAAACGTCTTGTGGATCTGGTCCCTGCATGCTCAATCCAGTGATCCTATCGATTAGCGGCRGATCGACGATGATGCATTGGTATAACCATAGATACCTACCATGGAAGCACGACAATAGGATCTTAACGCATGCATTAACCTCCTAGTGCCTTCCAAAATTTGGTATCTTCATCACATTCAAGACAGTGGACCTCGCGATGTCCATTGTCCATGCCTAGGGGATGATATTCTTGGTCAAATATTTGTGAGGTGCAAGCATGCCATAGCTCTTGCGGTCTCCTAGGTTATAGTCACTGATATTCAAGGTTGGAATCCTCTCAAACTGTGGTCTAACTGCTCATATTCCCTTCGAGAGGTACGCAGTGATGACTGTGTAGTCGAAGTCCCTCGGGACACTATCACGACTCACCACACCGGCCAGGGGTGGGATGTAGTCGGGTAGGATGGATGGAATTAGCTTCGCATTCACAAAGTCATCACGATTCTTGGTTCTTTTCTTGGTCGCAGCTCGGGATGGTGCAGATCCACGAGAAGTCGACGGGGAGGCTTGCACTCCTCGCATCTATGAGGCTTGGATGCCTGTGGACATCACCTTCTCAGCCATGAGGTCTATTAGAATCTCTTCAAAGACTTTTTCTGTTGTGCTAATTTCGTCCGACATACACACTCGATATTTGATATCTCAGGTCGGTGAACAATACTCAATGTAACATCGAGGTCTCACTGATCACTGCGCGAAATCAACTAGTTCTTTACGGGCTCGGATAATCACAATTGGAAGAAGTGTTCTCGGTGTAACGCTTTAAGGGATAAATAGATATTTTCGTAACAGTTTCTTTCAATGGGTCGCAAAGTGTTATTCCATGCAATTCCATCTGTTATGGGGCGGTCCCAACGGTACAATGGTGAAATTTTGAGCCACAAATGCTTTCCTAATCGTTCAGGAGCATCGATCGAACGGTCATAATGCCTCCAACGATCATATTTCTCCACCATGGTGAAGTTCCATTTTGTGTTGTACTGATATTCCGACGAAGTTCAAATTATGGAAACCTTCCTTCTGCGAAGTTCTTTCTGGAGCTTCTTGTAATTTTTCTAACTTTGCCCTCTTCTTACTGAGCTTTCTGGCCTTCTTTCCTGTCATCTGAATTACTGGGTTCCTCTTCCCATTTTGATTCTTATCTTCTCTTTGCATAGTAACTTTGCGTTGTTGATGGTCTTTCATAGGGTTCGAGTGTAATACTTCTTTTTTGTCTGGGGTAGGTGCTCTGCTTTCCCGTGTGGATGGGTTCTTCAATTCTGTTAATATTCTTTCAACTTCGTCATCCAGATCCCTGATCCTTAGCAGCTTTGACTTGTTCTCTTGTTCTACTATCAAGTGTGTTATTCTCTTAGTCATGAAATCTGTTAATTCTTTCTTTTTTTGTGCTAGGGCTTCCTCTTCTTATTTCCTTCGCATCTGATCTTTCTCAATCCAGGTTTTTCCTAGCAAAATAGAAAATGGGGCATTGTTCTCAACAAACTTAATGATCTCAAATTATTCTTCTCTCGAAGTGCCATGAGCACACACAGATGTCTGGGTAGGTCTTCCACATAGGGTTATCATATTTCCTCTAAATAATCATATTCCTCCTAATGAAGGAACCATAGAAGGCTTTCCCAAAATTTCCCAAGTTCGGTATGTCATGATATTCACCTGTGTTTCCTCATCCAGAACACAGTATATGTCGAAGTCTCCTATTCTTGTTTCTATGTACTCTTTCTCTTTTAATACCTCTAATAAGTTTATATCTCTGTGATGTTGGCATAGGGGTAGACCCAGGGTTCAACGCTACAACAACACACCAACAAAGCCCTAACTATTGGCCCTTTCGCCAACACCTGCGAAGTAGATGAAGTCTCACCCGAGGTAGAGGCAGGGGTGGTTGCACAACAACAACCACTTGTGATGACCACTTGTGAGGCAAGAGAAGAGCTAGTCTGTTGTGATGACCACTTGTTCTATCTCTTCTCCTCAGCTTTCAACCTCTGTGAATAATTGGCACGCCTTATCTTGCACTAGTTGAAGCTATTGAGTAACTTCCATCACTCTTCTTTCAATCATATGGATCTATTGCTGGGTGGTGCGTTGCTCCTGAGACCGCTTCATTCTTTCCATAGTCGACAAGACCTTCAGCTACGCCTATAGTGTGTCTGCGTGTTGTTTTGCTTCCTTTAGTTGCGACTCTAATGCCTATAACTCTGGATTCTTGGTTAGGTTCTCATATGTTTAGGTGTTTCGGTTACTCAACTACTTGCACTCCAAGGAAAGAGATTTTAGTTTGTCAAATGCGTTGTGGGCAGTTGCTTCCCTTTGGTATCTTACATCTTGAGGGGTCTTGGGCATAGTGTGGAGCTCCAAGTCTGCTATGCACTGTTGGAGCTGTTGGATTACTTCTTCAAGTTGTGCCACCTGTTGTGGAACTCGCTCTTTGGTCTTTACTTCTACGACTGTCACAAAGCGAAGTGCTCTGTGAACCATTTCCTTTACTTTGAGTTGCTTTGCGAGAAAATGTTCATTGCTTTGTTGCAGTTGTGATTTTGCGTCATCCTACTTCGCTTGCAGAGCAATATTTTCCTGTTTTGCAGTACTGCGTTGTTCTTCAAGGTCTCCCTGTACTTGTGCCAAAGCCTGGGTATCTTTCATTGTTTCTTCCTAAGATCTTCGAATGCGATATTTGACTATATCAGCGATGTGGTGGAGTTGAGTTGGATCATCTCCCAGTTCTGATGTTCTTATTGACAGAGGCACAGTGGATACTGCACAGCTGGATTGTAGTGCTTGTTGCACTCCTTCGAGCTTGTCCTTAATATGATGGAACACCTCCTCCTGCTTAGCTTCTTTCTTCTCTGCTATCTCCATTGAATCATCATTCATGGATGCTATGATGAAATTGAAGTTGTCGGAGGTGAGGATGGTCTTCATTTTGGTCATAGATTCTTTCAATTTCTTCCGAGAAGAAGGTTTCATAGGGGAAACCTTCCTTTTCTTTGAGGGGTCATCCTCATCTTGAGGCAGTGTAACCTCACCTTTCTTTTGTTCAACTCATGCGCCATCTATCTCTCCACCATATCCTCCTTTCTCTGCTGATATGGAAGTGGTATTCACGGATGCGCTGTCTAAATCATGGACCTCTTCGGACTTCTTTTATCTTGCTAGGTCCAGGTGTATCTGACGCAGTTTATGGACTGTCTAAATTGGACATCTCCACAGGGTCGGCTGGAATGAGGAGGTCCACCAACCATTCCTTGGTGATTTCTTCTAAGTCCTACTCTGTCAACTTGTAGTAAGATTGAAGTTGTTGCTTGTGTCGTCAGTGTGCGCAGTAATATAAATGAAATGGTGATTCACGTTGAATTTCATGAAAGTACAAAACCTATGAAGAGTATTGGGCATGATGCGAGGCTTGGACTGGATAGCTAACTTCATTTGATTGTAATATGTGTGGAATACAACATTTGACTGCCATTGCTTGTTCATGTCACTGGAATACCACAGCGTACTAAACTTTGTGGCCAGAGGTTCAAAGGGATCAATGTACGGGAAGGTCACACCTTCTGGCATATCCTATGCGATGAAAGAAATTAGGATTAGAAGCCAACTGAAATGGAACTCATATCCTTGATCTTGTGCTTCCCTGCAATCCAGTTTCAACTGGTTCACAAGGTGCTTCTCCCAATTAATTTTTAGGCCCTCCACGCATTTCCCTGCGAGGTCGACTACAAAACCAGTGACTTGGGTGGGTCGGTTCTTGCGGAACAACTTTCCCGTGATCAATTGACGAGCTAGGTGCACTGCACCGCTTTGGATAGAAGCTACCTTGTAGCCTCACGTGCCTTTCTCAAAATCTTCGTAGGTGTCTTTTATCCTTTGGGATAAACCGCGATCCATGGTTTTTTCCAGATATAAATATTGTGGGTCATGGCCTTGCATACTCAACCCTGTGATCCGATTGATCAATGTCAGATCCACTGTGATATAGCGGTTTAACCACAAGTATACACCATGGTAATAGGACAACAACAGCTTGACACATGCATTCACTTCTTGGTGCCTTTCAAAGTGAGGAATATTCATGATGTTGAGCAGTGTGGGCTACGCGAGGTTATGGGTCCATGACTGAGGGACGATCTTTGAATTCTTTTGTTTTGTCTTGGTCAGGTACTTATGTGGGGAAAGCATGATGTAGACCTTCTTTTCGTCGAGGTTGAAGTCACTAAACTTCAATGATGTTGTTGGGCCTTGGTTATGGAAGTATGCGAGGATCAAGGAAGAAAAGGGAGAATGCGAACTTCATGGAAGACATAGTGATTTTTATTGGGTCGACGTGAGAAAAAGAGAAGAAAAGACAGAGCGAAGCCCGAGAAATAAATTCGTTGGATGAGGATATCAGGGATGAAAGATAAGAAAGGAAGAAGGATCATGGAAAGGTCAGCAAGAGGAAAAATCCACTGTTGGATGCTTTGGAGCATCGCGCGAGAAGGAAGGAAAGATAGGCTGGCGAAACCCTGAAAATATGGGTCAAGCTGACCTAGGGTTTTAGACACCTAGGGTTTTGGTGTTTAGGGTTTTGGAAACCTAGGTTTTAGCCTAAGGCTATCAGTGAGTTATTGTAATATATAAATAGAGGTCTAAAGGGCCTAGGTCAGGTTGGTACTTTGGGTTGGTAAGATAGTGTTGTTATTATTGATGTTGGTATTGAGTTGATTGAGAGAGGAGTATTGTGTGAGAGGGAAGTGTTGAGTACGAGAGCCTTCTGGATTATAAGATCTTTATCTGGGTGCAAAGATCAACCCTATAGTTGGGTGTGTAGGGAGAGGAGAGAAAGAGAGGAGAAGAGAGAAGATTTGCTAACTAAGAGTGCAGACAAGAACTGAATGCTTTACCTTAAATATAATATAGCACAGTTATGTGGACGTAGCCCTAGAGAGAGGTTGAACCACATATATTGTGTGTTGTGTGTGTTTGATCTTCTATCTCTTTCATTAATATACTATGATTACATTATTGTTTTAGATATGATAAGTAGATGTGCAGAATAGATCTAATTTGATAAGTGATATGTGAATGCTATGTTGTTCTTGTGTTAGATCTACTTGATATTCCCCTTGGTTGTAGACATCTATGTCATGCAACCCCCTCATAACTACTTCGGGTGAGACTGCATCTGCTTCATAGATGTTGTCGAAAGGGCTAGTAGTTAGAGCTTCTTGGTATGCTCTTGGAGCTGAACCCTAGGTATGCCCCTGTGCCAACAAATGGTTTTGTTATCAGGACAGGAATATTTTTAAGGGAATGTCAAGGTGGTTTCCATCGAAGACAAAGATTCAAAAGTGGATAGAGGATCAAGAGAATGACTTCACTAAAGCCCAGAATAAGAACCATAATCTTAGCACTGAGGATTGGCTAGAAAGATATATCTTCATTGATATACACGAGATATTATTTGGAGGGATGCATCAGGAGCTATATGAGTGGCTAGCTAGATTAGTCGATACTCAGTTCTAGATCCGATCTAGAATTCCTATGGTATGGACATCGGAGTTGATCAAAAAGGTCAAGAAAGTTGATAACACCATATCACAAGCAGTAGATCACTAGTTTGATAGAACCATCAGAGGGTACATCACAGAGTTCATTGTTGATAGAGTATAATCATACAGCCAAGCCGAGAGATATTTCTTTAAGGGACCCAGAGGGAATTTCTTTCATTTTCTGAAGCTAAGAATCAAGATTCTATTGCATGAGAAGAACATATTGAAGATACAATAGATTGGTTAGATCAAGAAAGGATAATGTTCAAAAATTCGGACAACGATAGTGACACAGAAGTAGGACATACTCATAGTGGGAGAGTGTTCCAAGAAGTTCATCTTGTGAACTTGTTTAAGAAGAACTATGGGGAGGAAGGTTTCTACAATGGAGAAGAAGCAGAATTGACAGACGAAGAACATTCAGAACCCGCTAGGGCAGAGGAAGGAAAAGCTGAAGAGCTTTACCGAGGAGAACCTGAAAACTAAGAAACCATGTAGACCATCGAAGTAAGTATTTTTATCCTTCTTGTTGATTCAGTATTAAGAAATGGGAGTAATCCTAGTCACCAGAGAATCCAGATCACTATGCATAGTATCCCACCACATATTCAGTCAGGAACCCTAGAAAGATCTATGGCAGATGAGATGAGACTCCCTATATTTAGGGGAGATGGACATGAATATCCCGATAAACATTGGTTTATATGTGAAGTCATATGGAACATTAAGAATGTCACAGATGAAGGTGTCAAAAGAACCCAGTTTAGTACAACCCTCAGAGATCGCACACTGAGTTGGTACATGAAACTTGTCCAAGGACTTGCACAACCTAAGCCATTGAATCAGATAAAGAATGCGCTAATTGCAGAATTCAAGAAACCTAAGTCAGAATCCTAATGTATCATAGAGCTGAAAGAGATCAAGAAGAAGGTGGTTGAACCTGTTTGGGAGTTCGATCAGAGATTCAATACCTTAACATGTCGATTAACTTTTTAGATCCCAGATGAACAGAACAAGGAATGGTTCATTGATTCCCTTCTACCACACATCAAAGTTCCCCTGATGCAACATAATATTGCTTCACAGACTGAGGCCTTGGATATCACCATGAAGCTAGAATCATTCCCCATGGGAGAATCCAGTTCAGGTATGAGTCATCTAACTAGTTTGTCCCTACAGGTCGAAGATATGAAGAAAGACAAGGGAAAAGATAAAAGAGAAGACATATGGTGTGTCAAATGCAGATTAGAAAGTCATGACAAGGAACACTTCCCTCTATTCAATGAATACTTGTCTTCTGTATATCCGATCCCCTTGAAGCAAGTCACCTTACCCTGGTGCGAGGTATGCAGAAACAGACATCGTACTGGTGAGTGCTACTACATGCAAAAGTATGTTCAGACACCTACAAATTTGTATTGTACATTCTATAAGCCTGTAGGACATGATGATAGGTATTGTAGGGCTTATGATCTCTTGCATGAAAGGTCAAGAGACATATATAATATTCAAGGTGAAGTACAACAAGAAGGAAGCACAATGCAGTATAACTCTCCTGGGAGGGGAAAATTCAATCCTCGTGGTGGATTCAGAGGAAGAGGATGAGGAGGAGGAATGATTCGAGGCCGAGGAAAAATCACCTGTTGTAACTAAGCACAACCAGGACACCTTGCAAGAGATTGTCAGAGCCCTTGTAAGACTTGAAGCTATTGCAACTCGTTTGACCATGTTATAGAAGAGTGTCTTGTGCTACTAGCCAAGCTTCAGGAAAGACAAGGACCCCAGCAGAATCTGCAAGTGCAACTGATCTATGTTGAACCTCGCAGAGAAGACCCCAGAGTCGATGTTATAACCAGCGGAGGAGACTGTACATGAGAAGACAGATTGACACAAGGGAAGACTACAAAAGATTCAGGATTCAGAAAAGTTGCAGAGAAGACCCAAACTTTTGATGCAAAGAAAGAAAGACAGATGTTTGAGGAATCTAGGAAAGAATTCAGAGGAAACTAAGGTTCTACATCAAATACAAGACCATAAGAGAGAGAATATGGAATGCCTTTAGCCTTTGATCGGTCTGCTTCACCAAAATAAGGAAAAGAGGTAAGTAAGCTCATGGAATTTCTATACACTTGTATTAAATTGATTCAAGATGAAAACATTGTACAAGAGCTATAGAATCTAATCAGACAATATGAGCTAGGAAATATAGACCCCTTTCTTAATAGGAAAGTACACCAAATTGGTAAGAAGAGAAGGACAAATAAGGAATTACATTTGAATGCTCAAATAGGAGAGTATGAGATAGACTATGTGGTCCTCGACTTAGGGTCGGAGGTCAATGTCATGATGAAGAAAACCTGGGCACAGATGGGAAAACCGAAGTTGATCTATTCCCCTATCAAGCTTAGGATGGCTAACCATCAAGTTGCCAGCCCATTTGGACGATTGGAGCATGTCCTTGTGGACATTGATGGAGTAAGAACATTTGCAGATTTTGAGGTAATTGAAATAGTTGATGACAGCTGCCCTTAACCTACACTGTTAGGAATTGATTGGGCCTTCAATAACTCTACTATTGTTGAATTAAAGAAAATACGTATGAATTTTGAAGGAGATGGCCTTAGGGTCATCACACCTTTAGATCCAAATGAAGGTCAGCGGTACACAAAACCTACCAGAGAAGAAGACTGCGCATAAGCACTAGAAAACATGTATAAGCTAACAGCCAGATAGTAGGATTACATTAATCCTATATTTGATGGGAATCTAAGCTGGCGAAGTGACACCGTGTGCTCATCAGACTTAGAAGAAGCACTGGAGAACTGGAAGAACCGGATGTATGAAGTATCTATAAGGAGATGTGCTAGATTAACTAGATAAGTTCACTGGATCGACACAACGATAAGTAACTTTCCCACATTTGATGGTCTGAATCCATTCGAAGCCTTCCTATTAGACTTTGAAGCAAGTGTACCAACATAACAAAGGTTGTTAGCAATGAATGAGGCCTTGAAATCCACACCAACAAGATGGTTAGGGACACACAAAAGTAATATTACAGATTGGGTACAATGTTGTACTTTGATGACAGTGTGATTCTCAGCACAAGTAGAAGGATACGAAGTTCGCTACATAGGTCGAAGCGACCCAAAGGACCATGTGAAAAGATGTGAGGAAGCCTAGAGAAACATTCCTCAAGAACAATGGGTGCACAAATTCATCAACATGTTGGACACGACACCTATCAATTGGTACCTTCAAGAAGAATTTTGCCTCATCACTACAGATTGGAAAGGTATGACTCATAATTTTGTAACCACCTTCTTATTTGAAATTCAATTTCCTTCAGTAGATCAAGCACTGTAGATTATGAGACATAAATTATTTGAGGAGGTATACAGCCTTTCCTTAGAACAAGAAGATGATGAATGGACTACGCCTCTCCAGAAACTACAAGGCTATTACAACAACAATGTCGATGAAGATGATGATCCGAGGAAGGTGAACATCGCAGAAACATAAGGCCAGAGAGATGTGGAAGGACCAGGCGTTGAGCTGTCATTCATTGGACAACCAATCAAAATCAAGAAAGTCAATATTGGAACCGAGAACACACCGAATCTTTCCAATGTCAGAGATTATTGGGATGCTTCTACCATTGACAATATTACTGAGTTGTTGCATGAATATCAGGACTTGTTTCCAACCAAGTTCACTGATATAAATGGAATTAAAGGGCCTATGGGAGAGATGAGGATCCCTTTAAAACCAGATGCTAGAATAGTCAAACAGAGACCTTACATATTGAACCCTAAATATAAGGAGAAAGTGAAGATTGAGCTTGACAAAATGTTGGAAGCAGGGATTACAGAACCTATCGAAGAATCAGAGTGGATAAGCCCTATGGTAGTGCAAGACAAGAAAACAGGAGAAATCAAGATATGCATAGATCTCAAGAAGTTGACCGATGCTTGTTTGCATGACCCCTTCCCGACACCATTCACTGATGAAGTGTTAGATAATGTGGGAGGCCATGAAGTATACTCTTTTACAGATGGATTTTCAGGATACCATTAGATCCGAATTGCCAAGGAATACCACCATAAGACCACATTTGCAACAAAATGGGGATCCTA
>SNQJ01S0038730.1:0-36284 GCA_010110895.2 Picea sitchensis
AATTGAAACAAGTTCACGGTTCAAGATCCAAAGACATCTAGCATAAGTTGAAGACTATCTCCTTATGGACCACCAACAAAGTATTTTAGGTCATGTAGTTTTTCTTGAATAAGAGTTTTTAAGTCAATTCAAATTTGTGGATAACAACAATAATCATCATCCTCACAATTGAATTTTGATAGATTTTGCCACCTTCAAAAAGAAAATATAATAACTATAACAACACCATTCTCATAGTTGAACTATGATAGATTACTGACCACCAACAAAGTATTTAATATAATAACTATGACAACACCATCCTCATAATTGAATTATGACAGATTACCCACCACCAACAAAGTATTTTTTGTGAGGTGGTTTTTCTTGAACAAGAGTGGTAAGTCAATTCACATTTGTGAATAGCAACAATAATCACCATCCTCACAATTGAATTATGATACATCTTTCCACCTTCAAAAAAAATATATAATAACTATGACAATACCATCCTCACAACTAAATTACTAGTTACTAGTACTATAAAGTACCATGGTCACTTTTTATGAAGTTTAAATCCATTCTAGTATAAATGTTGTGTTGATAATTATATAGTGGGACATCTAACTAACTAATTGTGTTTTTATTTTTATTTTTTATTTTTATATAATGTTGTACTTATATAAGGTTGTGTTTTTGCTTGCTTTATATATGTGTGTGGATCTATTATGTTATGTGTAATAAGTGAGCGTGATTTGGTTTGTGGTCATCCCAAAACCACCAGATTGGTTTGTGGTTTTCCTTAAACCTCCATTTAGTATAAGCTAGATTGGTTTGTGGTTTTCCTTAAATCTCCATTTAGCATAAGCTATAAGCTCCTTAAACCTTCATTTAGCAGAATGTATCTTCTACTAAGTGGAGGTTTAAGGAAAACCACAAACCAATCTGGTGGTTTTGGGATGACCACAAACCAAATCCATTAGGGTTACTCACTTGAAGGAATATGAATAGTCAAGTAATAGAAACCATCATCGGGAGTCCAAGAGACCTCTTGGAAGATGAATCTAAAGGTCAAGATAATGTATTTATAGATGTATCATATCAATGAATAATACAATTCACACTTATCTCCAACTGCACATTTTAACAATGGTATCAAAGTGCCTAGTGCTTAGGGCCCAAAATTTTCTATGGTAGTTGTCCATAGCATCTGAGCAACCTCCGTGTCCAGAAATGCTCATTCCCCTAGGTAATTTCATTATAAAATGCCCCTCTAGTAACTCTACAACTCTGTCCCTTTGGTGGATTCTATGTGTCCATCTGCCATCCTCTGTTGTTAGTAGGTGTTAGGTTTGCTAGCCTGTCAGTCTATGTGCATAACTGTTTGTTGTTATGTGTGTGTCTGTGTGTGCGTGTGCACATGTAATACTCTTGTTTCCCCCAACTTGTAATTAATCATTACTTATGATTACCATGCCATGGCATATGAACAATGTAAATGTATTATTGTTTAGATTGCCAACAATTGACCGTGGGGGTGAAACCTTGAAGTACTGGCCATGATACCACTAGAGGAAAGAGTGAGGAAACATGTAGAGAGGGTTCATCATGCCAAGATGACCCAATCCTCTTTGCTGAAATATTTGATCTGGAATAATAAGCCTCATCTTGATCCCAAGGAAAAATCAGTTAATGAGAAAAGGACTGGTGATTGAACAACCAACTACCCCAATCAATGTAAGCATGGAGGGCCTGGCTGAGAAGACATAAAATTGTCATCCCGAAGTACCACAGAGAGAAGTCTTCCTGCAGGCCTAGATTGACCCAACTTCCTTTTGGCAGAAGGAATTAGACAGGTCTAGAACCTTCCTGGGGGGGAGACGTGCAAGAGAATACAAAAATGCAGATAGGAAAAGAAAGAAAAAAAGGGAGAACATAAGAGAGTTCTAGAGGTGAGAAGAAGATCATTCCCGTAGCATTCCCCGACCACCCTTTCCGAGGACAATGCCACTACTTCAAAACCAAACTGTTTTGAAACCAATTGTAACACACCCCAGTCTTAAGCCACTAGGCTATGCATGCTCTGTTTGAGCTCATATATATATAATACAATTTAAACAGAGATAAACATTATGCTCATACACATACTCATGCAGAAGTGACAATAAACACATACATGCAATATATACATGTAATTCTGATAACATTATAATACATGTACAATATACACAACAAACAATTAACACAGAATTGGTACTTATCTATTTATTAGAAGACCACTGACTGCGTGCATAACTTCCACAAACCTCTCAGCCTTAGACCACACTGCTCATCACTCTCAACAGTGGGTCACCCTTGAGCTAGGACTAAACTTCACCCAGGGTAAAGGAAATCCTAGGCTAGGCTGAGACTACGAAAAGCTGCACAATGCAACAGGAAGGATTCCCTCCAAGGAGCCTACTTGCACCCACTACTCACAAAATCTCATTCCCCACATGCCTGTCTCACCACGAGAATATACACCTTCACTGTTCCACAGTCCATCGACTTCTCCACTTCCCTTACAAGGCTTTAGCAATAGGTTGTATCATGAATTATCAGAGCTTTGTAGCTGCTGTTGGACTCCCTCTAGGAGAAATCACTTCCCCATCAACCTCTCTCACCTGGAGAGAGTTTCTCACAGGCCTGAAAACCCGCTTCTTCAACCCATGGGCCTGGCAACCCACCTCTTCTGTCCAGCTCTTAAATCAACCAGGTAACCACAATAGTAGAATCGGGTAAGGCAAGGGACAACTCAACAATTTACAGAGGTTCACGATGGCAAAGGGTTCAACAATGGAAGAATTCGTTGACTGCATCTTGCTCAGTGCGTGGGTGAATGGGTGCGAAGGATGGCAAGAATGGTCAGAATGGTTAGGGCGAACTCGTGAGGAAATATGGAAAGAATGACTATGAATCCCCACAACAATGGAATTTTCCACATAAATCTGCATGCATCCTGGATGACACTTGGATCTCCAGGAGCTCATTCCTCTCCACTTGGAGTTCGTTCCTTCCCCCCTAAAGGAACTTAGGATAACAAGGTTTATTTCCCAAGCTTTAGTAATTTAGGAAATATATTATAGTATTCCCTTGGGTTAAGCCCTCAAGCTTACCCCCTTCTTCCAAGCCTCTCACCCCCCTTCCCTTTCCCTTTCTACTGGATCTTAGTCTCCCATAACTCTTCCTTCATGGTCAGTCTACACGCATCAATGTATTTTTATTAAGACCTTCATAATTACATACACAAAATCAGGCTCATTGGCCTTAACATCCAGGCTCTCCAGCCTAATAACCACATAATCCTTCCAGCTTATAAACACTTGGCTCACCAACATATAAACATCATTACAATTCAACAGGGGCTCGGCCTTGGGGTATTACAATTCCCAGAAGGGGGCTTGGAAAATATCATAGAACTCATGGAAGAGTTCCAATTTGGAACATAGAAGACCCAAGCCCAGACTGGAGCAAAAGAGGGTCGGGGGATTCATGTTGGTTGGAAAGAAATCCATCTAGGAAGGCATATGATAAACCCTGTGGAGGCCCTGAGCTCAATGTGAAGAAGGGATACTTTTGTTGTTGCCAGAGAAGTGGAGGTTGGAAGACCATGGATTTTGTTTTCACTAGCCTAGTAGGCTAGAGACCCGACCTTGGCCAAATAAATAAGGCCACGAGCTTGATGCTGGGAAGGCATCTGAAAAACATCGAAGAGTCTTGGGCTAGGCGGGGCATGAGGAAAAATATTCACCAAGAGTAGTGAGAAGGAGAGTGACCTCCAGAATTTTGTAGAAGACTTGAGGAAAAGAGAGAACTCTCTGGTAGTATCATGGCTTGGCACAAGGGTGGCCAGAGTGCTAAGAGTGAATGCATCTGAGCCTACGGTTGGGTGGAAAGGTGAACACCCACAGTAAGTTTGGTAGCTCTAACTTACAAAACAGATAAGTATTTCACATATTCCATGTAATTGAATTGAAGTGCGTGGTTGGACGTCTGTGATTATGTTAGAGATGTGCATTGCATGATTAATGGAAATAATGCTTGTTTTCATTTGTAAAATCCTACATTCAGGTGATTGTAGGATGACAAGTTTGGTGCATGCCTTGCATAGTTGAATATAATTATTTTGTAATATTATCAGACAAAGAAAGTAAACTTCTATCCGTGCTTTCTATGTACATAAGGAATAGAGGTATATAAATAAAGGTAAATGTGTAATTTGATGTAGTGATGGTTCCAAGAGAAATGAAATTAGAACCATTGGAAACGATTGACGATCCCCGAAAGAAATGATGAAATTAGAACCATTGGAAACGATTGACGATCCCTGAAAGAAATGCAATGTTGTGGTAATGGAACGTCGAAGGCGAGAGGAGGCCATCAAATACAAGAGATTCTCTGGTTTGTAGAAGATAGGGTCTCCAAGACCCGAGGGTCCCGTTAAAGGCATAAGGACCCAAGGAAGCTAGGTTAATAACCCATCAGGAAGAAGCTGCTTAAGGTTACAGGACTTTTAAGTCCATACATAAGCTATAGCCACAGGGCTGATTATTATAACTTGACGCGACCTAAATCCAACCCCTGGTTCCATGCCTTCAACAATAATGTACCTGAGAGAGATATAAAGAGTGACGTCACAATGATGCATTGTTCCAGCTTGGTTGCCAAGGTGTCATGGAAGGGACACCTGTCAACATCCAGTTGCAAACGAGTGGAGTAGGGTATTTCACAGAGAAGACCCTTTGTAAAAGGGATCGTGCTATCATAGTTGTCCATTTACATTTCAGGCATTATCAGAATCGTTAGATCGAGAAATCAACCTTAGTCGTTGATTGGATTGGTGAGTCCTATGGTCATTCGATGTTGACCCACTTCGATAGTAAAAGGGTGTTAAACGGCTAGAATCCCTGAATGCCGAAATCACGAAGTAACATGGGATGTAGATCTAAGGATCCTTCGAGACCCTTCTTGACCATTAGATCAAGTATAGTGGAAGGATAGAGTAAGCGGTACCATCAACCGAAAAAAACAATCATCCCTGCTTTATGACCTCTTCGGTAGGTAAACCCTTTGGGCAATTATTGGGTTAAGGACTATAAGGGACACAAAGTCATGAAATCCCGCCCAATGTTAGATCATGGGGAAGAATTCGGGAGCGATATGAGCTGTTGATTTGAGGGTCCTTTGGTATCCTTTCTGAACCGTTTGATCTACAAGTGGAAGGACAACGTAAACACTTCGACGAAGTCTTACTCTGGGAAATGTAAGGTACAAGGGGTAAGAATATCCCAAAGGCCGAAGGTCGGAGTACGTGGTGAGGAACTCCGAAACTTTGGAACTCTGGGACTCTGGGAGATTCGAGGTTATAGGAGGATGTGTTAAATGATGAAGTGACGAAGCGCTAAAGTTCCCTTGTTGTAGCTTCCAACTCTGATTGGATGGGTCTGTGTATGCCACGGTAATGTGGTGTGCCTGGACAATTCCATGTGGCGTCATGGGATTGGTCACGAATTAAGTGTAGGACCCTTCTTGTCATTTATAAACTATGTGTTAGGTGTGGGTGAATCTTAGCCATTAGATTTAAGGGTGGATTGAGCTCCAACATAGATTCTGAAGAGGAAAGAGACTTTGGGGCTTCGGGTCTCTGGGGATGTTTTCAGACATGTACAAGAATGACGAAGGGTCGAAGGCTTGATATTCGCGAAGGCTCAGGGAACATTCCCTATAACCACTCCTCCAGGGGCCACATCATTTCCAGAGCCCAACGACTTGGGCCATGAAAGTTCTAGGTTGGACAATACGAAAGAGATGAAGCCACGTGGGGAAGGGGATGGTAATTGGCTAAAAGCGTCCTGAAAAATTTGGAACGCCATAACTCTCAAACCAGAACTCGGTTTTGGACAAGGTCATAGTTGTTGGAAAGATCTCGGTGAGCACAAGGCGATGGCATCCTCATCTGAGGAATTCAGGGAGTTGTAGGAAAGCGGAAAATTTATACCCCCATCCCTTAAAAAGGCTACTTAGGGGATCGGGTGTGTGACAAAATGATATCAGAGCAGGAAACAACACTTGGCCTACTTGGGCTCACGAAAGAGTCAAATAACTTTATTTTCTTAAGAAAATTTTAAAGGGGAGGAAACCCTGCCCTACCCTATCTATTAGAGCAAGATTTAAACACTAGGTCTGGATGGGTCAGAAATTAGCGACAGGACTGGTATAATAAGGTAAAGACAAGCCTATTAGAAAATTTCTCCTGCATTGGATAATTTTATATGTTATTTGCACAAGCCCCTTGGTTAAGGTTTCCTTTTGGAAAATTCTTACAATAGAAAAGTTACAGGTGGATGTGCAATAGAGGGAGCATATTGTTGCTTTGGTAGAATAATAGCTACTCTTACAGGAGTGGGATTATGCCGATAGGAACTAATAGAAAGATTTGGATGTGAATGGACTGAAGAGGTGGTAAGGTTGTCTGCAAATGTGGGCTTATGAAGCCTCTGATAATTACATTTGTTGCTTAAATCAGAGGCTTGGCCTTTTGAGTATAATTCTCCATGTCTAGAGGCCTTATGGAAATATGTGAGGCCAACTTACTTGACATGTCATAATTGAAAACCTGTTATTGGGATAATCTCTTTTTGTAGAGTAAAAATGAGTCCTATGGAATGAGAATAACCCTCATGGAAGAAGTGAAGTGACATGAGCAAGTTCAAAGGCTCACAATTGTGCTAAGGGGGTGTATCTCCCTATTAACTTAAAGGGTGTGGCTATGCATGAGAATGCAAGAGATAAGCAAGTGGAATATGTATGCACTACACACATGGGTAGAATGTTTGGTGCATATAGATTTATTATAGTTTTTCATTGGATGTAAAATATGGTGATTTCATAGATCATATGGTTAGTGATGATCTAATTATAGCAGCATAAATAAAATGTTGATGATATTGATTGTAAATTACACTATAAGTATAAAGGTAGAATGGTTAATGAAATGTTGATCCCAAATGTGGTAAAGGAAGTGTTGGGGAACTTCTAGATGATCAATGGGTCAGGTTGACATCCAGAGGTGGATGGTATCCATATAAGGTATGGCTTGGTATGCTTAAGTAGTAGTGAGAGGGAATATAGAAAATGATTCCCTTGATAAAAAGGTCTGTTAACCAAAAATGGTTTGAGGCATGAAAAAGAAGCTTGATAAGCTCTCTTTTTGCCTTGGGAAATGTTGGAATTTCCCAGATGGTATTTCTGGGTTGTTGAATAATTTTATAGTAGTTGAGGAAAGAATTCCTTCTAGTTGGTTGTTTTCATATGGAAAGGGGGACATAGTTATGATTATGTCTGCTAAACTTGCCATGTGGATATCATGTGAATGACTGCAAGCTCTCAATAGAGAGGGAAGCTTGGTGTTGAGTATCTCTATGAGACTTGTCATAAGAATGGCAGTAAGATCCTTGGGAGAAGGATCTGGAAGTCTGATATGTCCATGTGTATGAATGACATCGAAAAGGTGCAAGCAATGAGATTGCATGATGAATGTTTAGCTATGTTTGTATATGCTTGAGTGCATGGATTTAATGCATTGTAAGATTGCTTGATATGAAGATTGATATTAAGACCAAATAGATATGAATGAATGATATTAAATGTGCAAGTGATACACATGTATGATGTATGAGTATATGTATACTAAAGGAACGATGTGAATTCCTGAATGAATGAAATGTAAGGAAATAATTGCACTTGCCAAGATTGAATTAATACCATGGATGCATGGCTGACTCTATTATGAAGAGTCATGAAAGTTTTGTTTTGAATGATAGCTTGAGGGGAATGTTTTCCATTCCCTCAGGAAAGGCTAGTATAAATTGATGAAAGAGTAAATGCGCAGATATTCTTCGTTGTCATGATAAAAGGAAACCTGATTAGGCTTTTAAAGGCTGGATATAAATGATCATGAACAATCATGAACTAACTAAATTTACATAGATACAGAAAAGAAACTATAAGTGTGCCTATAGTAGACACATAATATGTTAAAGAATGTAGTAAGAGCATTGTGCATGATAACACAATGGGATAATGTGCATATGTAATGCATAATGCAACATAAGAATGCATGTTTATATTCCCTATGGAATATTGGTAAACACATGAAATGATAAAGTTGAAGTTGACTCAAGGTTGAGGCCATCGTAAATAGTGATGGATATGCAATAAGGAAGTTGCATAGTGGAGGAGTTCCCTGTGGAGGAAATGTGTAAAGACTTTGTAAGGAGAACAAAGTCCCAACCTTAATGAATGCTAAGAGTTGGGCAGTGGGCTACGAGCCTATATATATAATAATCCTGGATTACATTCTAAAACATAATGCATGAATGGGAGACTAACAAATGAACATTGACCATTTTGATAACTAAATGGTAATGTGAAAAATGCACAGGTTCATAATTCATTGTGAACAATTTTTTTGTTGTTGTAGCATGTTGATTTATCCAAGAAGGTTAAGGTGAACTTATCCAAGGTTTCTCAAGGAAAAGAGCAGGAGGATCCCAACAGGGAGTAAATTGCAGAAGCAAAGAAGGAGAAGAGGAGGAATACTTTTCTCACCCTAAAACTCTGAATTGTTTAACAGAGTTGTAAGCCTTAAAAGAGCAGTTGTGGAAACAAGTACAACTAGTAAAAGGAAAAAAATGAGCAAACATGTATAAACTTGGTTAAAGCCATGAATGAGTAAAGGAAGAGAGGCCTTGGGAAATAATTCAGTTGGACTGAAAGTCTAGGGCTATGTAGAAGGAGTTGGAAAAAGGGAATATCCCCTTGAATTCTTTCTTGTTGTCTATTGTGATTCTCTAGAATGAGAAACATATATGTTGATACACGCAAATTTTTTTAGCATGAGGATGTTGATAGTTGTATTACTATAGATACAACTAAAAATTGGATTGTGATTACTCTCATGAAAACATTAAGGGTAATGTGGTAGAGTGAATAGAGATATGTTGGGGTATATATGAAAATGTTTTACTAATTTATATACATTCATTTTAATAAACATGACCACTGGAATAACTTTGAATGTGATAATGCATGTTTGTGTAGGAAATGATTGGAACTATTAGGAAAGATAGTTGCCAATTATGGAAAACCTTAAGTAGAGAATGAGTACGATAATGTTGTTGTTAAAGGATCGTTGAAGGGGCTTTGGGAGCCCATGAAGCACCACTGATGAGGTAATGTCAGAGAGGGTGCTAGCAACTAGAAAATGTATAAAATATCTCATGCTCATATGACATGGGAATGGAAAGGGATTTGGTAAGAATCCCTTCTGAAAATATTTCATTATCTTAATGATATGCAAATAATTTTGAGTGGTTGTTGTATGCCATTGCTACCCAAGCAAGGTAAGATTCAGGAAAGAAGAATCTGAATAATAAAGAGAGTTAATCTATGCCACTCAAGGATGATTTAGAATCCTCGCAAATAAAAAAATTCATGAATAAGTAGTATCCTGGATACATTGACCAATCAAGAGTGACTGGGAACAAAAGTGCTCATAGGTAGCACGTTGAAATTGAATGCAATAGGGAAACACATGCTTACATAAGAGGGAAGACAATGGATTTCCCATTAAGGAAGGAGGACCTTCCAATACTCTATCTGAATTGTAGAGGTGTTAAAGAAAAGAGAATTTGGGTGGCCATGAATGTTGGCACCCTAGTTACCAATGAAGGAAGAGTGCTTGAATGCATTCATGTGAAACTTTTAGTTTCATGTATGATGATTTGATACCATGATCAACTGAAGCAGGAAAAACATAATCCTTCTATAAAAATAAATATGTATAAAGGAATCATTTGGTAAAAGGTTGGTTGAGTTTCAACCCACAAAGGAAAAGTGCCTAATGAAAAAAGTAATAATCCAAAAATCAATGCAAGGGTGCATTGTGTGTAAATGTAACCATGGAAAATGGCACATTGATTAAATTCATTTGATGCCTGATTGCATGTTAAAAAGCTTGGTATGCTAAAGTAAAGCATGAGTAAGGAATGGTGTTTCCTTTTTGAGTAAATGAATTGATTTTTAGTATGCACAGTTCTGAAATTGTTTGTGAGCCACTGCAAGTGTGCAATGAAAATATAATGTTCATGAGAACTAAAAATTATTTGGATGATTGAAGTTGAGATTGTAGGAAGAAGGGTCTTGTATATGGAAGTGTTGTAAGCCCATAAGGAAGACCAATTGTCTGTTGAGCCAAACCTCTATGGGAAGAAAAATCCCATACTTGTGAATATGGTTCCCGTGTGGTACAAAACTGAAAATAAAATGTGGAATTTGGAAATCCGTGGGTGACAGATTTGCATGAAAATTCTGAATTGGAATTGATGATAACGTCTCACAAAATTTTTGTATACAAGTGATACCGGTGATATGAAAATGATCTATCTAGGGAGGACATATGAAGGCTGTCAAATATGTAAAGCATGAAAAAGACTACTGTTGTGACATGAGAACCCTATGGTAATCCATGAACACCCTAGAATATGTTGTGTTGTGGTAACACAAGCCAGAGGGATTCCTTGGTAGAGCGAGTCAGAGGGATGCCTGGGATGTGAGACTCAATGAAGTCTCTAGAAATCTTCTTGTTCGAGGAATCCTTGGCAAGGAAAGATGGATCACTCGAGGGACTGTATAATAGAGAAGGGGATTCCTGAGCCTGGGCCTGGAGGGTGAGTGACTGCAAAGAAGATGATACTTTGATAATTCTTGTAAACTATTGATTGGAATCATGCACAAAATGGGTATGACAAGGAAAAAAATGAGCCAAGTTAATGAGACAACCATATGGATGCAGATCCATGAACCACACAGATTAGTTTTATGCTGGATTATGAAAATTTCCTCTTAAATTATGAACAGTAATAAAAAATTTATGCACAAAATTGTGAATTGACATGCTTGTTGATCGAAATGTTGTAGGCATACGATGAATGTTGAGGATTTGGAAAAGGACCAGTAATGATGAAGCAGATGAATGACAAAGGCACGATAAGTGTTACTGAGAAATAACACTGAGGAAGATGTTACTTTGAAGGGGGAGGGGATTGTAACACCCCTGTTTCCCCCAACTTTTAATTAATCATTACTTATTATTACCATTCCATGGCATGTGAAAAATGTAAATGTATTATTGTTTAGATTTCTAACAACTGATTGTGGGGGCGAATCCTTGAAGTACTGACCATGATACCACTAGAGGAAAGAGTGAGGAAACATATAAAGAGGGTTCATCATTCCAAGATGACCCAATCCTCTTTGCTGAAATATTTGATCTAGAATAATAAATCTCATCCCGATCCCAAGAAAAAATCAATTAATGAGAAAAGGACTCATGGTTGAACAACCAACTACCCCAATGAATGGACGCATGGAGGGCGTCGCTGAGAAGATAGAAAATTGTCAGCTCGAAGTACCACAAAGGGTAGTCTTCTTGCAGGCCCAGATTGACCTGATTTCCTACTGCAAGAAGGAATAGGACAGGTCCAAAACCTTCCTGGGGGGGAAGGAATGCAAGAGAATACAAAAAGGTAGAAAGGAAAAGAGAGAAAAAGAAGGAGAAAAAAAGAGAGTTTTGGAGGTGAGAAGAAGACCATTCCTAGAAGGAGGCTTGGAAAAGATCATAGAACTCATGGAATATTTCTAATTTGGAACATAGAATATCTGAAGCCCAGACTGGAGTAAAATAGGGTCGGGGATTTATGCTGGCTGGAAAGAAATCCAGATGGGAAGGCATATGATAAACCATGTGGAGGCCTTGAGCTCGGTGGGAAGAAGGGACACTTGTGTTGTTTCCAGAGAAGTGGAGGTCGGAAGACCAAGGATTTTCTTTTGACTGGCCTAATTGGCCAGTGACTCGAACTTGGCCAAAGAAAAAAGGCCACAAGATTGATGCTCAGAAGGCATCTAACAAACCTTGAAGAGGCCTGGGCTAGGTGGGGCGTGAGGAAAAACCTTCACCAAGAGTAGTGAGAAGGAGAGTGACCTCCAAGATTTTGCAGAAGACCCAATGAAAATAGAGAACTCTCTGGTGGTATCATGGCTTGGCAAGAGGGTGGTCAGAGTGCTAAGAGTGAATGCATCAAAACCTATGGTTGGGTGGAAAGGTGAACAACCAAAATTAGTTTGGTAGCTCTAACTTACAATACAAATAAGTATTTCACATATTCTGTGTAATTGAATTGAAATGTGTGATTGGACGTCTGTGATTGTGTTAGAGATGTGCATTGCATGATTAATGGTAATAATGCTTGTTTTCATTTGTAAACTCCTGCATTTGGGTGATTGTAGGACTAAAAGTTTGGTGCATGCCTTGCATAGTTGAATATAATTATCTTGTAATATTATGAGAAAAAGAAAGTAAACCTCTATCCATGCTTTCTATGTACATAAGGAATAGATGTATAGAAATAAAGGAAAATGTGTAATTTGATGTTTGATGGTTCCAAGAGAAAGGAAATTATAACTATTGGAAACAATTGACGACCCTTGGAAGGGATGTAATGCTGCGGTAATGGAATGTCGAAGGCCAGAGGAGGTCATGAAATACAAGAGATTCTATGGTTTGGAGAAGGTAGGGTCTTCAAGACCCAAGGGTCCCGTTAAAGGCATAAGGACCCAAGGAATCTAGGTTAATAATCCAGTAGGAAGAAGATGCTTAAGGCTGCAAGACTGTTAAGTACATACATAATATATAACCACAATGTTGAGTAATATAACTTGAGGCGACCCAAATCCAGCCCCTGGTTCCATTCCTTCAACTATAATGTACCCGAGAGAGATAGAAAGAGTGACGTCATAATGACACATTGTGCCAGCTTGGTTGCCAAGATGTCATGGAAGGGACACCTGTCAACATCTGGTTTCAAACAAGTGGAGTAGGCTATTTCACAGAGAGGACCCTTTGTAAAAAGGATCGTGCTATCATAGCTGTCCATTTACATTTCGGGCGTTATTAGAACCGTTAGATCGAGCAATCAACCTTAGTCATTGATTGGATTGGTGATTCCTATGGTCATTCGACGTTGACCCACTTTGTGAGTAAAAATGTGTTAAATGACCGGAATCCCTAAATGTCGAAGTCACGTGGGTCGTAGATGTAAGGATTCTTCAAGACCCTTCCCAACTGTTGGATCAAGTATAGTGGAAGGATAGAGTAAGCGGAACCCTCAATCGACAACAAACAATCATCCCTACTTTATGACCTCTTTGTTAGGTAACCCTTCAGGGAATTATTGGGTTAAGGATTGTAAGGGACGCGAAGTCACCAAATTATGGAGTGGAGAAATCCTACTAACTGCTAGATTGTGGGGAAGAATTTGGGAGCGATGTGAGCCATTTATTTGAGTGTTTGTTGGGATCCTTTATCAACCATTCGATCTACTAGTGGAAGAACAATGTAAAAACTTTGAAAAAGTATTACTCTGGGAAATGTAAGGTACAAGGGGTAAGAATATCTCGAAGGCCAAAGGCCGAAGTATGTGGTGAGGAATTTTGGAACTTTGGAACTCCAGAACTCTGGGACATTCGAGGTTATAAGACGATATATTAAATGATGAAGCATCGAAGCATCAAAGTGTCGAAGCTCCCTTGTTATAACATCCAACTATAATTGGATGGGTCTATTTTAACCATGGTAATGCAATGTGCTTGGACAGTTCCACGTGGTGTCGTGGGATTGGTGGTGAATTAAGTGTAGGACCCTTCTTATCATGTCTAAACTATGTGTTAGGTGTAGGTGAATATCAGTCGTAAGATTTAAGGGTGGATTGAGCTCCACCATATATTATGAAGAGGAAAGAGACTCTGGGACTTCGATTCTCTGGGGATTTTTTCAGACATGTACAAGAATGATGAAGGGCTGAAGGTCCAATATTCATGAAGGCTCAGGGAACATTCCCTGTAACCACTCCTCCAGGGGCCACATTATTTCCATAATGAAATGACCTAGGCCATGAAAATTCCAGGTTGGACAATCCGAAAGAGATGAAGCCACATGGCGAAGGGGATGGTCGTTGGGAAAAAATGTCCTGAAAAATTCGGAACGCCATAACTCTCGAACCAGAACTTGGTTTTGGACAGGGTCATAGTCATTGGAAATCTCTCGGTGAGCACAAGGCGATAGTATCCTCATCCGAGGAATTCAGGGAGTTGTAGGAAAGCGAAAAATTTATACCCCCATGCATTAAAAAGGCTACTTAGAGGGTCAGGTGTGTGACAACGTGCATTCATGCAAATACCTTAGTCCAAAATTATGAAAGTAATCGATATCCGCAAAGGTAGAGATTTCCTACATGGAGTTTGGAAGGAAATAAACACTGACAAGTGGAATCAAACCGAGCATGTGCACAAGAAACTCATCGTTGAGGAATGAGGAGTTTCTTTCAATTTCTACAAGGTCAATGGAGTTGTTGGTTACTTATCCAATAACCACCTTGCAAAGGGTGTTGGTGATGTAGAGATCCATGTTCTTTAGCTTGAAATTCATCAGAGTGACTGTCTAGAAGTGTTTGTAGGAGGACTACATTTTCCCTTGACCGACCATATTTCCCTACCCTCTAGTGTTGTAGTAGTTATTTTTACCAAAAGGATATGATCTTTCATGGAGGCGCCAGACTCCATTGACCAGCTCCATTTATAAGTGTTTTAATTGTTGTTCTTTTTCATCTCTAGAGAATCATTGTGGGGCTCCAATTAGAATAGGTGAAGAACAAGTATGAGCTGCACTCCAGATCATAGTGACAACTATACTTTTTCCCCATCCAAAAATTACAAATCCCCATATAATGAATATTGGTGGTTGGTCGAAGAAGAGTATCACTCACTATCCTACTCGATCTGAATGATTTTCTTGAAGCTGGGACATTTTCTTGAAGTAACACAATAACTCTACAAGAGTAAAGAACCACTATGGGTGGATCACTTCTTGGAAATGGTAATCAAAGATCAAGAAGATATATCAGTCGTACCAAAGAATTCATTATCAAGTATTAACAAGAAATTAAAATTAAATTTAGAGTATTTATTTTTATTTTTATGTACATAACTAAGTTTAAATGTTATTAAAAAGAATACGAGTTCATTGGAAGTTGTTTTAGCCTTTTAATCCTAGAGTAAGACTTAAATTGTTTTTGGTTGGTTAAGAGCTTGAAACAAGTTCACGGTTCAAGATCCAAAGGAATATATCATAATTTGAAGACTACCCCCTTATGGACCACCAACAAAGTATTTTAGGTCACATAGTTTTTCTTGAATAAGAGTGGTAAGTCAATTCACATTCGTGGATAGTGACAATAATCACCATCCTCACAATTGAGTTATGATAGATTTTTCCACCTTCAAAAATAAAATATAATAACTATGACAACACCATCCCCACAATTTAATTATGATAGATTACTGACCACCAAAAAAGTATTTAATATAATAACTATGACAACAACATCCTCACAATTGAATTATGATAGATTATCGACCACCAACAAAGTATTTTCTATGGGGTGTTTTTTCTTGAATAAGAGTGGTAAGTCAATTCACATTTGTGGATAGCAACAATAATCACCATCCTCATAGTTGAATTATGATAGATCTTGCCACCTTCAAAAAGAAAATATAATAACTATGAAAACACCATCCTCACAACTAAGTGACCATCCTCAAAATTTCCCCTTTATAGGGTTTTTAGACAAGTGTGAGAGTCCATTTTAATCTTCTTGTGTGTTATTTTTAGAGTGACTCTTTGTGATCTGCGCTTAAGCCAAAAGTTTTCTTGGTCTTTACTTGTCACTATTTTTCCTTTTTGCTTTGTGAGCTTTCATATAAAAAAAAAAAATATTGTATTTCTTTGATTGGTTAAATAGTTGTTGGTGTGCATTAGTAACCAGGAAAAGTATTTTCTTTCATAATTTCTTGACGGTTACTTAGACGATAAGTAGCTCGTAGTCAAGTGAAATTCTGTTTTGAGTTTTCTGTTCAAATATCTTAGGAAATTTTATTTTGAAAAGTTGGTTAAAGAATTTAAAAAGAGCAAATATGAATTTGTCAAGAAAAAGTTATTTTGTTTCCATCTTTCTATTTATCTTTCTTTTTGTCTCTCAAAACATCACTAGTTTCACTTTCATAGCCTTTGAATTCAGACAAGCCATAAAAAATCAATGATTAATTAAAATCAACTAGACTTTATGTTTGTAGGGTCCATCAATTAGTCTAGGCTAGAGCCTTGATTTAGGTTGGAGAGGAAACTCTTCAAGGATGCAAAACATACATAAGAGTCTGTGCTAGGGAGTGTTAAAAGTCCAGTATCATGAAAGTTATCTGGGACCCCCCTCTAACATAGGGGATAAACACGAGGTCGCGTGCGGAAAGGTAGTGGAGATAACCCCTCCAAAGCCGAACCAATCGTAGTGGAGAACACATATAGAGGGCTTGTCTTGGGATTCCGTCGATTACATTTGCCACAGAGCTTCATGGGTCTTGAATCCGTTCGAGGTCCTCAGTTGTCTTCCAGACCACTTTCTTTCGATACCCTTGACATGTTTTGAGCTTGATACCCTGCTCATTGTGGTCTACCGATTGTCGACTGTACCCGCTTGGTGACTGTTCACGCACTGAAAACCTAGTTGCCTATCTTTTTTAGAGACATACACAGGTGACTGCGGGGGTATACCATGATACCTAGGACAAACATCGGGCCACGCTTTGCATAGTATACCTGGAGGGTGCTTCCGTGTTCGAGTTGCACTTGCATCGGTAAGTTGCTCTGGTGTTGGTTGTTGTAACTATTCTTCCAACTAGTTTAGTGTTTGCTTGTTTTATCTTGTAGGGTATTTTTTCTAGAGTATGTGGTTTTTGAACAAATAGAAAGCCCTAGTGTGGCTTTGATATTCTCACACAGTGGAGGATCACAAGATCCACCGGTCATGAAGGATTCTTGGCCTACCGCTGGTTACATTGGAGCCACCCCCACCACCGCTAAGGCGAAAGCTCGACCAACAAGGGTTTTTTGAAGAGACCGGGTCATAGGAAACTGTGCTTGACCAACATCTAGAGGAAACAACTATTTCAGAACTTGGAGCGAAAGCTCTTGGTCCACTTGAAACTACAACCACTGATCTTTTGGTGCCCATCATCATACAGATTTATCCTTACGGGCGCTAGACAGTGTCACATGCAGTAATGGAAACAAATGCTGCGACTTCTTCTGGGAATTCTTCTATTCCCAATATGACTGTCACCACAGGGGGTGTTTCACCTCATAACCCACCATCGTTGGTCTGAGCCACCATGGTCTCGGCTGCCTCTACCTTGAGCAGTGGTCTGATCCCGTCTTTGGCAGCGACCACTACTCCTTTCACACAGAATGCGACAAGACCTCCATTCTCATACGGGATGCCTAGCTCAGGTACAAGCCCTGTACTATCCTACTCCACTTTACAGACTTTAGGTCTGGGGGTAGGGAGCTCTAATGCTCCTCTGCAAGGGCCTATGGTGGGCACTTCAGCTCCCTTTAATGCTTTCCCTTATGGGGGAGGTCATATACCTCCTTCGTCCCCTTCGCTCGGCGGTACCCACCAACAATCCGCCAGGCCAAACACACACCATAGTTCACTTGGAGTAGGGAGTCAAGGACCACTTTCTCATAATATGCCAGTAGGGTCGACACCATTTTTTTTGTTCAGTGCGTTTGGTAACAACGCTTTCTTGTCAACTTCTTTCCTGACTGGGGGTAACCCCGGTTATGGCTAACCTAATCCTATGCAGGGTACTATTCCTGCATAGGGGGAAAACCCAGGAACTTCTTCCGCATCAGGACCTTGGAATTCTTGGCAAGGATCAGTTCCCTCGTCAGGAATGCCGATCTAGGGCAATTCTTTTCACAACCAGTGGAACCCCGGCCAAGGTGCAATACCTATGCCCATGGGATTGGCATGGGGAAACCCTTCCCAAAGTCCTTTGAATGTAATGCATGCCCAATCATCTACGTCCTATTTTAGGAATCAACCGATGATGTCTCCTCAAACGAAAAATACGTACACTGGTCATGGCCATGGTTTTTACCAGAACCCCATCCAACAACCCAACTTTTCCTGGCAACCTGGTGCCAGTCAAAATCTAGGCCCCTTTTTCCATGGTTATCATCAACAACAACCAAAACTACCTTTCTTGGCAACCTTACATTTTCCAGACTTGACAAGATTGTTGAATGATTCCATCTGTCACGATCCACGTTGGCCCCCTATGCTGATGAAATTGCCTTCGGACATACCAAATTTCGAAGCCAAGCCTAACGAAGATCCAGGGGATCATGTGACGACCTTCCATCTTTGGTGCTCATATAATTCGTTGAAAGACAAATCCATACAATTGCGATTGTTTCAATGCACTCTCATTGGGAGTGCTACAGAATGGTACATCGAGCTTAACTGCTCGAGATATTCTTCCTTCAATAAATTGGAAATGGCGTTCCTAAATCATTTCCAATTACCTGTGAGATACGATGTTGACACATAATTGCTGGCCAATTTCGAACAAACAAAAGCGGACCATATGTCTGATCACATCCGAGAATGGAGACGCCGAAAGAGTTTGATTAAGGTAACAGTCCCACCAACATTCCTTCTTGAGTGGTTCCTTAAGTCTTTGGTCCCATAGCTATCCAAAGACGTCACAATTTTGGGAGTGTTTTTCGAAGAAGATGTCATCATGAGAGCTCAACAGCTTGAGCTAATTTATTCTCAGTCTGGTTTGTTGTACGAGATTTTTCCGGATGCACCACGATCCGTACTTGATAAAACCAGACAGAGAGCTGGACCACATGCCGATGGTATTGTAGGTTCAACACAAACAAAGCCCGTTGAACAAATGACAAAACAATTGCAGCAATTGTCTATACAACACTCAACGACCAACCAAACTACTGTTTCGGCTGCTCCCCCCACCCAAATGTTGGATGTACATAGTGTGCGATCAACAAATCCGAAGGCCACCCAACAACTTGATGGAAAGAAAAAAAAATGTAAGAAGGGTAAGGGGGATAAGAAACCCACTAATAATGCTGGCGGGGGCAACACTGAGAAACGAAAGGCGAAGTATCCGTGTAACCTGTGTGTGGAAGACCACCCGACCCACCAGTTCCCTTGGCTTGCAGAGGCCCAAAAGTTTGTCACAGTAGTATCCTACTGTATTAACGAATCCATTTCAACATGGGCAAAACCTAAACTAAGCCTCTATAAGCGTGGAAGGGGGAAGTCAAGGACCCCTCTCTGTCTTCGAACAATCCTGCATCTGCGAATGTGTATATGATGAAAAGTGATGATTTTATATCGACTAGAGCACATGACTACAATAATCCAAGAACCTCTGAGAAAGGTAAAGAAGCTAAAATCCCATCTCTTCCTCTCTAGATTGAGAAGACTTTGGGTGAAATGATGACACGCATCCCAAAAGGTGCATTCAAGAAAGCTTCTCACAACCCAAACAAAAGGGCTATGCAAAACTATTCTGTGGTGGAGGATTTGTCTCAAACCCCTTGTGCGATGTCCGCTTTGGAGGTCCTCCAAAGCTTCCCTTCCTAGAGGAAAGCTTTGTTGGCCTCTTTAGGATCTGTCAAGACTTGTAATTCAGGTACAATCATGCTGGATACAACCAACTTAAAACCTCATCTCCCTTACCATGTAGCATTTCAGATAGTAGTGGCTTACCCCACGAAAACGTTTACTCAGAACATTTTCCGCACGGTGGTTGATGAGGGCGCCTCAACATGCGTCATGTCATTGGCGTGTTGGAAGGCCATTGGCTAGCCCATTTTGTCTCCATCACGTACTCTTCTTACCTCTTTCGATGGTCATTCGGTCCGACCACATGGTATCATCCCCTCTTTCCCCATACAGTTAGGAGGGAAGACCGTGTGCGTCGACGTAGAAGTAGTCGACGCATCCCTCGACTACAATTTCTTGTTAGGTACGAGTTGGACCTATGCCATGCAGGCAATGGTCACTACAGTTTTTCGGGTCTTGTTGTTTCCACATGAGGGCCGGATCATGACCATTGATCAATTGTCCTTCTCCCAACCTGACCCTTCATTGGGGGCATCCGCAGTCCCGATGATTGATAATCCTCAACCGGGCATCGTCAACGTAGGGGTTGGTTTGTTCCCACCTTTGATGGGTAATTTTGATTACCCGCCTCCTCAAGGCGATGTCAAGTTCATATTAGACCACCATAAGGTTGATATTTTCCAAGTTTCGTCATTTTGCACGACTTACTTCAATGATCCGTGGATTCGTCCTTCCCCATAAGCCACGATGGAAGGGAGATGGCACCATGGTATGTCCATGCCCTTGTCCGCGACAGGAGCAACGTACTCTTTAGTCCAACAAGCTTCAGCCGACACCGATCCAACTCCTTCACAAGAGTTAGATTCGATTCCAGAGCCTATTTGGGCTCAAGGTTCCCTCGCTGATACTGATTCGTTAGACTTAGTCTTTCCCTTAGAGAAGCAATTATTGAAGCAATGACTAGTCCGGACAAACCCTGGGACGATCTCCATCACAGATCATACTTCTTCCCAGAGTTAAGCAGAATCGAAGTAGGGGAATTCACCTGGACTATGATTGGAGATAGGTCTTGTCCTATCAATCCCTTGGCTACACATGAGGTTTATGCCAAGGGTAATATGGAAAATATCACTGAAACTATACCGATTAATATCTCTAGAACCCCTGGCGTCGTGGAGAATGTTTTCATCAGACCTGACTGTTCCCCTGAAGAGATTCAAATCTACACAAACTTATTTAAAGAGTTCTACGACGTTTTCGCCTGGTCTTACGAGGAAATACCAGGGATTGATCCAAAAATAATCGAACATGAAATCACAACATATCCTGATGCCAAGCCAGTTCGGCAGAAGCTTCGTCCAGTTAATCCCAGGAAAGCAACAACTATTAAGGTTGAAGTAGAGAAACTGCTCAAAGCAGGTTTTATCTATCCTGTCCATTTGACCCAATGGGTGTCAAATCCTATGCCGGTCACCAAGAAACAGGGCACGATTCACGTATGTATGGATTTTCATGATTTGAACAAAGCTTGTCGAAAAGATAATTTTCTCACACCATTCATTGACTAGATAATCGATGAATGCGCTGGATGCAAGGATTTTTCTTTCATGGATGGTTTTTCGGGATATAATCAGATACAGATCAAACCCGAAGACCAGCACAAAACAACTTTCATCTGTCCATGGGGTACATTTTCCTATCGTAAGATGCCTTTTGGTCTAAAAAATGATGGAGCTACCTTCCAGTGGGCCATGTCTTTTGCTTTCCATGATCTCAAGCATATAGTCGAAGCCTATTTAGATGATTTAGCATCATGATATCCCAAGAGAATGATCATCCCACACACCTTTGACTTATCTTTGAGCGATGTTGCTACTTCCGGATTTTCTTGAATCCAAAAAAATGCAGCTTTTGCGTAACGTCAGGACGACTGCTCGGTTTCATAGTCTCAACAAAAGGGATCATGATCGATCCTCTCAAGGTGGAGGCAATAATTCAGTTGTCTCTCCCGTGTACAATCCTTCAACTTCAAAGTTTACAGGGAAAATCAAACTTTTTGAGGCATTTCATAGCCAACTATGCCGAGATCACAAAGGGATTTATGCGTTTGCTAAAGAAAGACGTCCCTTTTCATTGGGACGAAGCCTCTCAACACTCTTTCAACACATTGAAACATGCCCTCATGACTGCCCCTCTGCTCCGACCACCTAATTATAACAAAGATTTCTTATTGTACTTGGCTGTGGCAGAGTCGACTATCGGTATGGTCTTAGTTCAGGAGGATGACTTCCTCTCAGAATATGTGATTTATTACCTGAGCCGAGGCCTGGTTGGACCAGAACTCAATTATTACCATATTGAAAAACTGGCGTTGGCAACCGTTCATGCTGTTCAACAGTTCCGTCATTATATTTTGTTTCGCAAGACCACCGTCATTACCGTTGTGAATCCATTTCAATACGTATTAACACGACACATTATTAGCGGGAAGATCAGTTGATGGATAGTTGTCCTCCACGAATTTGACTTAGATTTTGTTTCGGCGAAATCCAAAAAGTCACTGGTCTTTGCGGAACTCATCTTGGAACTTCTGGTTGAATCCGGTGAGGTTATGCCCAAAGAGTCTCCTATTAGAGGAGACATGTTTTTGATCGCATCTTCGGATCCCTGGTATGGAGATATACTTGTCTATATCCAGACTTTGAAGTGCCCTGCCTCTGATTCTCACGATGAGCGTCCCTGTATACACCATCAGGCTAAGAACTATCTCATACTCGATGACACTTTGTATTGTTGAGGCGTAGATTGCATCCTTCACCGATGTATCACTCATGAAGAAGTAGTTATCATGCTTAATGACTGCCATACTGGAGCATGTGACAGTCATTTGTTTGGGTTGGCAACAACCCAAAATATTTTACGAGCCGGTTACTTCTGGCCAACGTTATTCACATATTGTATCGAATTGGTCAAGAAGTGCCACCCATATCAGATCTTCTCTCGGAAGATGAGGACACATCCCACTCCCATGCTTCCTGTCATCACAGTTGCTCCCTTCACCAAGTGGGGGATTGATTACACTACATGCAACCCTCCTTCAACAAGAGGGCATCATTATATCATTGTAGCCATAGACTACTTCACGAAGTGGGTCAAAGCTATACCAACGTTTAAAGATGATGGAGAGACTGCAACTCTCTTTTTGTTCAACCAGATAATCGCAAGGTTTGATGTCCCAAGAGAGATTGTCACTGACCATGGCAGTCACTTTTAGAGCCAAATGATGACCGAATTAACATCAAAGCTTGGGTTGCGGCAAGAACATTCGTCACCCTACTACCCCTAAGCGAATGGTCAGGTGGAAGCTGTAAATAAATCTCTTAAGACCATCCTACAACGAACGATCAATTCGGCCAGGTCAAATTGGCATTTGATGTTATACTCAGCACTATGGGCTTACCAAATGTCTATTAAGACTGCAACTGGTTTCTCACCTTTTCAACTCGTTTACGGGCTAGAAGCAGTCTTGCCTATAGAATGTCAGATCCCGTCCCTAAAATTGGCAGTACAGTTACTTCCAGACACTTCTCTACTTGAAGAGCGGTTATTATACCTTGAGCAGCTTAATGAGCAGCATCATGATGCGGCCCTGGCCAATGAGGCTCACAAACAAAAAGTCAAGTGTCAGTATGATCAGTTTGTTCATCCTCAAATTTTCTCTAAAGGTGACCTTGTCCTGGTCTAGGACCAGGATAAGGACTCCCTGGGGGCAGGCAAATTCAAACCCATGTGGTTCGGACCTTTCATCATAAAAGAGATTCTAAAAAAGGGCGCTTATCGTTTGGTAGACTTTGAGGGAAATGCTTTGGCGGAGCCTAGAAATGGGATCTACCTCAAGAAGTATTACTCATAGGTAGGTCACCTTGGGTAACTTTTTGTAACATATGTATAGTCTTTGTACTGTTACTTTCTGGTTTCTTTTGGTTTTATGGATGTGTCATTTTTTATGTTATCTTTTGTCACTGTGGCAGATGTCAAGTGAATCATAGGTGTTCGTTGGGTATGCAGACAACACTAGCCGACACACTCAGAGGCTTTCTTCTGCAGCTTGGATAATTTTTACACCTCAGGGCCAATTATTATCCTCAGGAGGTATATATTTAGGTGACACCACAAACAATGTCGCCGAATACAACACAGTTATTGAGTTGCTTCGTGATGCTATTTCATTTGGTATCTCTCACCTCCAGGTCTATTTAGATGCTCAACTAGTTGTGTCTCAGTTAAATAGAGTATATCCTGTTCATGATCCTACTTTACACCGACGATTCCTTAGGGTATGTCTCTTAGAACGAATCTTTGATTATATTACATATTTTCATGTTCCTAGGAGATTAAATCAAGTCACAGATACTCTAGCTAATGAAATCTAAGATTGGCATCTCACACACATATAAGAAAGACATACACATGCACATGTAAATACATTTTTAAAGGAAAATATAATCCATAAGACATAAAAAGACATAAAAATCCATATATAATATCAAAATCATAAGAGTACATAGGTGGGTGCATGTGCCTAAAAAATACGACCAGTAATGAGTCATGGGGCTTATGCCCTCAAACAATGTACAAGTAGTGCCCTCGACACGTGAAAAGTCTAGCCTAACGCCGAAAAAGTCGAACCCATGTCTATGGCACCCCCACTACGTGAGGCTGCATAGATGGTGGCAGATCCTCAATCTCTGCCATGGGGACTGTGCGAGTGAGTGAGGTAAAATTTCGCTCTACTCATCTCAGAAACCTCTCAACCTCATCGGATGGAAGCCCTCCTGCTGCTGCTGGCCCCCCTGTGGCGGCGGGTGCGACCTCTGATCGAGGACGTTGCCTGTTCCTCGCATAATCTGCTGGTCGCACTGGCCCCACATCTACACATAATATACACATATCTATCAAATGCTCTAGTATAAAAAAATGATATATATAAAAAACAACATAAAAATTACATATGTTTAACAAAAAGAAAAAAAAAACAAACGATGCAAACTTATCCATCTCTCCTCGCTCCTCATTGGGAGGTACCGGTATCTCAGGGTCTCTCGAGAAGTCAATCCTAGCATAAGGGTAATCCTCTATGACTGGGATCTGTCGCGACAACCAAGAAAAAAAGTTGTCATCAAAGGACTCATTGGTCCTTCCTCCCCCCTGTCGTGGCAACAACACTGGCCATCTGCATATCACGGGAAGAGAGGCCTGATGCCCTTGTACCACCTCTTGAGGGATGAAATTGGGCACTCTTTCAAAGAATAAAGAGCAAAGAATCATTCCAAACCCGAAGTTCCTCTGAGTTCACAACCGACAGTCTGTTAGCTGCCTCTTCATACAATCCAGTAATGTGGTGCTCCAATAAACAATCTGTGCATTTAAGCACTGAACTGCACAGTTCATTTGTGCATGGGATGCCTGATGCAAAGCTGCAGACCCAGTAATCTACACGATGAGCAACACGATCACCTGCAGTGCTAAGTCTGAGATCTTGCTTATCGGCACTTGCGAGCTTGTCCGGTCTGTACCCACCTCACAATGGAGTCCAATCAACTTAGATATATTTTGAGGCCCAGAGGGAAATGTATGGAAGTTGACTGGTTCCCATCTCCTGGAGAGGCCAGTCAGAAAATATATGTCCTCTGTTGTTGGAACCAACGATTGCCCCTCTAGCATAAAGGCCTTTGCGTCGGGATGCCAATAGTCAACCAAGTCATTCAGTAGCCTAGGTTGTGCTCGAATGAAATAAGACATAAATAATTTCAACAATCCACATTGCATTAATGCAACAACAACATTCGGGTCTTCCCCAACCAGCGCACTAATATCCTCATGCTCTCTTTCTCTCCAGTGCACATACATCCTGCACATGGGAAAAGTTTAGGAGGGTTAACTTTTGCTTTGTTAATTTTTTTTCACTAAATAGAGGGTCCACGCGGGTTGTTGTGATGACAGTCGCATGTACATGCAGTCTGACATAAGACAGAGCGAGTGTACACGCGGGCTGTCATAGGACAACCTGCGTGGACGTAGGGCTGACCTTTTGAAGGTCAACGCCCCCCCAAAAAATGAAATTAAATGCATAAATAAAGAATTAGATTGCAATATGAGGTAGTTGATACTTACTTGGTCCAAGCGGATGGTTGTTTTGTCCACTGAGGATCCCAGAATAAATTCTTTTCACAAAGGGGCCGTTTTGGATTTTAGTCAATTTCTAAATTAGCAATGGTGATAATGAGCTGCCAAATTCTATTTATAGAGGTTTTGGCCTCTTTTTGTCAATTTTTCGGACCCTTTTGTCCTTTTTTCTAAATTGAAAATCATTTAAGATGGTTCAAGAGTCTTCTTTGGATGTTCAAGGGAAGTATTACTTTGGGTATTGGGAATTTGTTTTGAGATTTGGGGCGTTTTGATGGTCCTTTGGAAAAAAATCATTTTTTCCAACTCGTTGCATTTAAGTTAGGATTCCACTTTCTGCATCTCGTTGTCTTTTCCACTTTTCCATAGGATCGATCCCACCAAGTTGCAACACAAAACCATTATTACTGCTTTAGAAGTGTCGTAATTTGGTGGTAGAGCTTACCGTCACATGGATTCCCTATGTAGATCCTGGTTGCATTATGGTGTCCATGCTGTCACTAAAGACTATAGGCTTGGAAGTCCCTTTTAATTTTTCCTGATTACGAGTTTGAGCCTCATTTGCATGATTCCTTATCACTCTTGACCTCTCCCTCGGGACTCCAAAAACTTAACGGGTCTTATTTTAATCCCTTTTCAGACCCTCTAAACATGAAAATATTGTCGAGCGATCTTGTGGCCTTTCATGCTAGTTAAACTGAAATTTGAAGTCACGTCTATCCGATGGTATTTTACCCCTTTTTCGGTCCGGATGGTCAACTTTACGAACAAAGGTATACTCTAGAGGCCTTGGATATCTAGAAGAGTACTCTCAAGTATAATTTTAACCCTTTTTTGGGCATGAGGGACTAACTTTACGAAAAATGAATCCCCACGGAGTCCATAGTTAAGCTCTTTTCAGACTCCCTAAAATTGAAAAGATCACCGAGTGACCTTATTCTTTCACACTCGTTAAAATGGTCCAGAAGAACATTCCTGATGGAGTTCATAGTTAAGCTTTTTTCAGACTCCTTAAAAATGAAAAAATGGTCGAGTGATCTTGTCTTTATCACACTCGTTAAAATGGTTTTGAATAGACGTCTTGTCGGTGCTAGTTTACCCCTTTTTTGAACCGACTAGACTACCTTCGAAAAAGGTACCCCATTAGAGTATCCTTTTACACTTTTTTCAGATTCTCTAAATATGAAAAACCACTAAGCTTACCTTCTCTGGGCTCATCAAACTTACATCGAAGGACGTTACCATTGTGTGTCTTATTAATTTCATTTGCATACCCACGTCTTTGGCCTAATGCCAGCTCCATGTTGCTCTCAACTGAACCATCTGAAACATGCCTTATACGCAAGCCCTGTAGCACTTTTCCTTTGCGTCTTGACACCTTTGGCCCCAGAAGGGATTTTTTTTTAGTGTCCTTGCTTTGAACATTAGTCTTGTCCTTGTGCCTCGAACTTATATGTTTGTGACACTCATTCCTCCTTTGTAACCTAGCATTCTTTTATTCTTTTTCCAAAATTATTGAAAAAGACAAAAAAAATCAAATATACCCCAAAAAGAGGAAGGGAAAAGTATTATATTTTTGGCAGCACAATAAGTCTCCCTTGGATAAAGCACATCCTTCCATTTGTCTGTTAATCCCTGGGATTTCATATGACCTTAGGAAGCTGTTCCCGCTACATTGAGCTATGTCCTCCTTCGTTTGGTTATCCTTCCAAACATATGGAGAGTTTGCATTGCCTCCTGCCTCGTGAGTTTATGTTAATGCCATGCTAACTGAGTCTCATCATTTGTCGTGCTATTATCCAAGGGAAATTTTTACCAAGACTGAGTTGGCCCCTGTGTCGTTTGTTTCTTGCCCTCATGCTCGACCATCTCGAAATTCCAATCAAGCCTTTGTTCGAAATCAATGAAGCCTTTAGTATGATCATCAAAGATTCTCTAGTCCATGACTGACGAGCCATCGAAGACCTCTGGGTAGTGAAGTTGTACATTCATATTACACTCCTACCCAAGTTTTGAAGATTTTGAAGTTGTTTCTTGAGCTCTGAAGACCTCATCTCCAACCATCAGACCTTATCAGCTTCTACGAAGATGGATACTATACTTGTATATCTTTTTGATTTTGAGATGTAGATCCACTATGTATTGCTCGCGGCTACACTTTCTATAGTTATATGACATGGATCTACAGTGTATTTGATTGGTAGACATGATGTTATTTCATCTCGAGCATGGGTATTCCCGCCTCGGTGAGACAATTTTTATTTTTCAAATGGCACCTCCCGAATTCTGGTCCCTGGGCTCATTGGTTTGGTACGTTGATAAAGATTGATAATGTATTTCAGACATCAGATGCTCTTCTGACCTCACACATTAGGGGGATTTTGTTATAACCCTAATTTTCACTAGACATACTTACCTAGCATCAGACCATCTCAGAATCCTTCTTTTCCAAAACACTACTGAACAACTCTTCTTAAAACCCCCATTTATAAAGGCCCAAGTGCCCTGCTCCATTACTACACCCGTGTACATGCTAGCTGCCCCAATATAGCCCGCGTGTACCTACAAAAGCACAGAAAAAGGAAATTTGCCGACGGAACACACAACTTTGGGCAAGTTAACTAAACCCTTTGGCCATACATGGCCGATCATTCGACCAAATACCTAGCTCCTTCTAGCCTATAAAAGAAGGGGTAAGGGTCCCATTTGAAAGGAGGAAAATCATAGTAAAGAGACTATACCCAATTGAGCATTCCCCTTGTCCCAACCTTTAGCCATCCTTGTGCAAAAAGAAGTATAGAGCAAAGACGTTGGAGGACAGTTGAAGAGGAGCCCAGAACCAGTTTCGAGGAGCAGTGCCAACCACATATTGTAAGTTTACTCTTGTGAAGATTAATACAAAAAGGAATACTTTTCGCGTCCCGCCATATCATGTGTTTGAGTTGAATGTTTATCTTATGATATTTTCACAACTAACCCAACAATTAGTATATGAAATGCATGTTCGCAGCTTTTTGTTTATTCATGTGTGAATGCAGGTCAGCTATGGGAGGAGGCTTGCAATCAAAGAGCGAGTGAAAGAAAAGGGATCGACATCAAACGAAGGACTTAAGGTAGAGTTACCGAATCTCATTTACACCTTTGTATTGCATGAATGTGGGGTTTTGTGTTGGGAGAATAGGAAAGAGTAGATTCCTTTGAAATGGTCATTTTTTGCATGCATGATTAGAGCCCTTAAATGCTAAGTCCGTAGGAGGGATTCCCACCCACAACAGTTTTTCCTTAAACCTCCATTTAGAAGAAGTAGCTAAACCACAAACCATATGCTAAATGGAGGTTTAAGGAAAATGAAAAGCGTCTGCTAAATGGAGGTTTAAGGAAAATCACAAAACAATCTGGTGGTTTTGGGATGACCACAAACCAAATCTTTTAGGGTTCCTCACTAGCTTCTACTAAATGGAGGTTTAAGGAAAATCACAAACCAATCTGGTGGTTTTGGGATGACCATAAACCAAATCCATTAGGGTTAGTCACTTGATAGAATATAAATAGTAAGTAATAGGAAACATCATCGGGAATCCAAGAGACCTCTTGGAAGACAAATCCAAAGGTCAAGATAATGTATTTATAGATGTATCATATCAAGGAATAATACAATTCATGCTTATCTCCCACAACACATTCTAATAGTGGTATCAAAGTGCCTAGTTCTTAGGGACTGAAATTCACTATGGTAGTTTTCCATAACATCTGAGCAACCTCCATGTGTCCAGAAATGCTCATTCCCTTGGTTATTTTCATTCTCACGTGTAGAAAATGCCCCTTTTCTAACTGTATAAGTCTATCCATTTGGTGGATTCTCTTTTCCCGTCTTCCATCCTCTATTGTTAGTAGGTGTTAGGTTTTCTAGAATGCCATTCTGTGTGCTTTTTTTTATTTCTCTCTCTCTCTCTCTCTGCATGAAAATACCCTAGTATGAAATTATGAAAGTAATCAATATTTGCAGAGGTGGAGAGTCTCTTGCATGGGATTTGGAAGGAAAAGGATGCTGACGAGGGGAATCAAGTCGAGCTTGTGCACAAGAAACTCGTCATTGAGGACCGAGGAGTTGCTTTCATTTCAACAAGGTTAATGGCGATTCATTTCCCTATCCAAAGCCTCCAAATCTCCATGTAATGAATATTGGTGGTTGGTCGAAGAAGAGTACCTCTTGCTATCCTACTCGATATGAATGATTTTCTTGAAGTTGGGTGGTTTGGAGTGTGCTATATGTTGATGTAACCCATGGCACTCATCGTGGGTATGGGAATCAATAATCAATGATAACAATAATAACATGAAGAAGATGTAGGATTAACCAATCAATGGAAACCCTCTAGAAAAATCATGCCTATTGTTTTTCTTCAACAAGATTGCAAATTCCACTTATGGTATTTTCCAAGCCTTGATTGTAACCTTTAGTTGGTGTACTGGAAGTGATTGAAAGTGGCTACATTTTCTCCATCTGTTCATAGCTTTCTTGGATTAGTAGGGCTGTATGGAGTGCACCTGGGCTTGGGGGTTATGGGTCTCAACATGATGGTGTTTTCAGTGTTAATCCTAATGTTCTTGGGGTTTACAGATCTCCAAAAATATCATGACGAGATGCAGAGCTGCGAACTTACCTCTAAAATCAAGAGGCAAATTATAGCCTTTAATGTAAATCGAGATTAACCAGGATCATATACAATATTAAAATCTATACATGACCAGCTAAAAAAATATAATTTTTTCTATATCTAATGATTAATTACAAGGAGAGGTCCTCAATTTTTAGGATGGGTCATCATGTATTTAGAATAGATATAATCTAAACAAACACACAAACACCCCCCCATAAGCAAAACATAGGGAGGAACAAACAATAACAAAGATGGGTCTTGGAAACAAGGCCTGATAAGGTACTCATGTATAAGCTCACATATCTGGAGAAAAGGAGAAAAAACCATAGGACAAAACTCCTCTCCAAAAGAGAGACAAATGCTAGTGTTGAAAATGGCGTTGGAGATGAAACTAAAGAAGATCCCACAAAGATGCATTGGAAAGTAGGATTATGAGGCATGTGAAGGTTGAAAGCTCTAATCAGAAAGTATGACCAAACTTTGAAGAAGAGGGCCAAGTAACCTCAAATAATATGGTTGAATCCTGAAGTAGAATAAGATTGGTTGCAGAGGCATGATAATGACAAACACTAAAAAACATCACATAAATGCTTCAAAACATAGGTGCTAGTGAAGAACCAAAGCAAAGCCTTCGAATAGAAGAAAACATCATAAACTATCAAAAGATCAATGAGGTCCGTGGAGGTTTCAAACTCCAAACAGGAAGTATGACCGAAACTCTAAAGAGGAGGGCCAAAAACCCCAATCTTTCAATGCCATCAAATATCCATGTAGAAATATAAATTTCAATCTTCTCAGGCAAAGAGACCGATCCTATGAAATGAGTTCTGACTCAGAAATCAAGATGCGGTACTCATGTATAGTTGACAAAAACATCATAAAAAAAGTGTCCTTATGGATGCCAATCCATCTCACTAGAGTGCACAGGTCACTAGTCGTTGCAACCGTTGATTCAAAATAGGAATAATGATCGATACACAGATCACTCTTAACAATAATTGATGTTGAACAAAAATGGTGAAGCATGAAGAATCACCCGAGGAAGCATTGCAAAAAACTCCCCCACAAAATTGAACTGAGTGGAAAAGATGATGAAAATGGATGTCACAACTGATGACTAAATTATGGAGTATGACCTAAAGGTGGAAAATATGGAAAACAACCTAAAAAATAAACACTCCAAAGTGGTGATCTCCAAGAGACTGCGAAACAAGGAAGTACATGGAGACAAATGCCTAGTTGCACTCCTAAAACTATGTGCACGAGTGGAAAATAATCCACTACTCAAAGGTGCAAAATGAGAGGTACCAAAAATAAAATCCATCATGGACAACAATCCTTGATATGGGTCCTAAAAAACAAGGCCATGTTAAGTACCCATTTACAAGTGAGGAATCAATTTCTCTTAATTTATCTATCCCATGAGAAAAAAACAATAATCTAAAAAGACATTAAATGTGGCATGCAACCAATTGTCGAAAAGTAAGCGAAATGCTCTTCTCGATGTCTCAAACAAGACATAAAATGGAGACTTCATTGAAGAGTTAAGGAAAAAGATCTACCAATAACCTTCAAAATACAATAAATTGGCAAACAAGAATGCCAATTACCTCCAAAATACAAACTCTGTACATGTAATGAGAGTTTATAACCAAGGGAATAAATCCCAGGCCTTCATCAATTGACACAAAGCATAAAATTAATGCCATATCTAAATTCAAATATCCCGCAAAAGGGATCCTCCACCATGGAAATTATAGATTAAAAGAGATAGTCGTACAATTATTATTGCTGCATGTGGGAGATGCTAATTGGATCAACTCCTGCACAAAGAAACTCCAATGAGAAACAATGAAATGATTTTGCATGTTGAAATATGAAACCCTGTCATAATAGAGGATTGGGTGACTTATGAACTTTATATGATACACAACTAGGTGGTACAAACAACGACCCACAATGACAGAGTTTAGAATTTCTATTGTTGTAGCATAACATATCTATAAAGAATCAATGTAAATCGTGGTGATAATTGTTTGGACATGTATAAATGCACAGATAGAGAGAGTTTGGGACATTTTGTAGAAAACCAACCATAATCCACTTGTTGCACCCACAAAATAATACACTTATAGGTAGATAATGATATTGATTCTGCATATCCATTGGAGCCCTACCCGGGCCACAACTCAAGCATATTTTGGGAAGCTTAACACCCTCATTTCAACTGTTTCCAATAGTCAAGAAGAGGCATATCCGCAGAGGAATTTGGTGATCGAGAGAGGTCCTCCATGCTACAAATCAAAGATGATAGTGATCTGCACATCTCGAGTGGTGAGACGGAGTGGACATGACAGATGCATCTGAATATTTTCTTTAACCACAACCTATAGATACAAAAATCTGGGAATGTATTCATCCCTGACACTAATGCCTCTGCCAATTATTGTGTTAACACATAAGGTTGTATGGGTCAACAAGTATTCTTTTTTTTGATTTTTTTAGTCACAAGGTTCATAGAACATAAGTCTTGAAGTCTTTAGGTTGTGTTCATAAAAGTAATTTTGGTTCCAAAATGAATAAGGATATGTTTAGCCTTGGTATAAAATCTGAGTCATGTGATTGTTGTCATAACAAGGTATAAACCCTCACAAGTCACACTTTTTATTTTTAATCATGGCATTGACATGTCCCACCTCCATATTGTACCTAAGATTTCCCTTTGTCACTATCTATCCGCTCAAGTGTCAATCCAAGTCAAGTTTGTGTGCTGCCAACTCACTAGGACATTTCGCAGTGTACTCCAAGTACCTTTTTCTCTCATTTATCATCATTGCATTAAAGGATCATTTCAAAAGGATATTATTGTTTTCAGAGCCTACATTTTAACCATTATTTAGGAGTTATGTCATCATATATTCTAACAACCTCCTTGAAGTGTGTAATCCATGTTTGAAATTGGCGCTGTGAACTGGCAAAAGAGGAGGGTTGAATCTTGGATAACCTACAAGCACATCTATTCAATTTGGATGACATCCACATCAAGATCAGTGTTACCAGGTACTCCATGAGGTTTTTCATACCATTTTAAAGTCTTAGAGAAGGGTTTTTGATGTTTTATCATTGGCATTGTGAACTGGCAGACACGGGCGCTACACACTCATTTCCTATAACAACTGCTTCTAAAGATTTGATCATAAATCTAAAATGGTGACGTGGGTTTTTCTAAAATATTTTGTGGAGGAGAATGATAGCCTTGTTGACTTGCTGACCAAAATTTAGCCTGACCCGATTTGGAATTTGAGAGATACCAATTTGGACTTTGAGAGATAAAATTAAAACACCAGTACACTGCAAACTGGTGCTGCAAACTCTATGTTTTGCATATTTTTTGGATATTCTCCTTGTTTGTAGGTTTCCACCTGTCAAGGAGGGTTCAAATTACTTCTCATAGATCAATTAGATGCTAAAGGACACATGCACCTAATACTTAGCTCCATCAAAACCTCTTGCAGTGAGTTGGAAACAAATTTATTAATGAATTCCAACAACTTCCTGAAAATTAGCAATTTGTTGGATCCTTGTCTCTTTGACTGTTGCCACCTATTTCCAAGGCCTAGAATCCAATGGAAGAGATGGGTTTTGACATCCTAAGCATATTTTGTTTTTTATTTTCTATTTAATGGGTGAGAGGAATCAAGAGAGGGGTTCAAGTGATTCTAGAGAGGGGAACTTATACTATTTTTGCAACTAACTGTGTAAAATCTCCACAAATGTATATATCATATTTAAGACTCTTGGTTAATCAAAGATCAATCTCTTTTCTTATTACCATATTCTGTATTCAATCTTTCTTTGACGTGGATTATAGGTGAATGATTCATCTCTATTACTTGTTCAAATCTTGAAGTAAATGATTTGCTATTATCTACTGGTGCAAGTGCCATCAAAGCTTTATTTCTCATTATTTAGGAGGTTCATTTTGATGAGAATTTCTGTTATATGTGTCTTAGAATTTCCTGTTGTGATCTGATGCACGTATTACATGTTTCTTTAGTCTCCCATCTTTCATTTATGTTTCAAAAACACTGATCTAAATTTATTCAAGCCTTGCTTGCTAGTGTATAGGTTGTGGATATTTTGTGCTGATATTTAAATATAATTCCCTGAATATTTGTTGCACTTGAGCTTAAATTCTACAAAATTTTTACCAAATTATGGAATCTATTGATGGGTATTAGGCTTTCTCTTTAGCAGTCTAAGAGAAACTCCTAGTGCTAACATTTTTGGTGTTGTTTTTGGGGACGAAAGTGAAGAAATATTGTCTGGGAGAACGACATAGATCCAACTCTTGATGGTAGACAAGAGAGGGACACATAAAATTGAATGCAATCATCTACCCGACGAATCCAAAATCAAATACTCCATTGGAGGAAGGATCCTACTGACAGAAAGATGAAAATACGGAAGGGAAAATCTAGGTATCCATTCATTAGTTTTCTTCATGAACTTTTGTTCTTTTTCATGAGTTCATTCCTGTCTTTCCCTTTACACATAAGAAGGATTATCCTTTTCTTTGTTTACTCTGATGATCATCAACATTCATTTGTATATCCCTATTTGGAATAAGAAGGTCTCCATTCTACTTGTGTTGTAGATGTTTCTCATGTCTCTTCATCTCAACCTATTGAGAAAGATGGAGTTTGTATCTCAATCCCTCTTGAAATTGAGCAACATTATAGTCATGGGAATCGTGAGGTTGTTTTACCTTCTAAAGTCTTTGTTATACCTTGCAGTGAGCTTGTTAAACCTCGTTTTCAACCCACTTCCATTCAAACTAGTATCAGAGAGAAACTGTTTAAACATTTAAGGCTGCCATCTCACCTTCATCCTTACCCTCTTAATTTTTTTGAGTATCTTCCTCATTTTTCTGGAGAAGACCATATCATTGCCGAGAAGCATTTGGGAGCTTTTGAGAAATTTGTCGATCAGTTTGAGATAGTATATGAAGATGTTACCATGAGGTTATTTTCCAAATCCTTGTTTGGGTATGCTTCTTTGTGGTTTAAGATTTTGGGAGCTGATTCCATTGGTTCATGGATTGAGTTATATAATGCATTTTTACGATACTGGGGAGAGAACACATCTTTCGATCAACACTTAACTGAGTTTTGTACTTTGAGGAAAAAAGAATATGAAGCCATGGCTATCTTCAACAAGAGGTTTCACAATTTTTATCATAGCATGCCATTGGAGATACAGCCTTCAGAAACTACAGCTATGGTTTATTACATAGAAACTCAACATCTTGATCTTATCCTTTTCCCGAGAGAAAGGAAATCTTCGTCATTAAGACGGTTATTTGAGGATGCTGAAGAAGTCGAGGAGAACATTTGAGTTTGCAAAAGGATTCAAGATCAGGCTTACCCTGAAGATCTGCATGCACAGGAACAACAAGAAGAGTGTAAGTATGATTCAGATTTGGACCATAATTCTTCATTGTTTTCAGATTTTTTCATGGACACGAATGTACGTCATAATAATTTATAAAGGATAAAGGATAATTTATAATGTACTTCATAAAGGATAATTGTACAAATAATTATATATTTATAGCTGATCACAATAATTTTTGTTTAACTCCTATTATACAATTATCATATGATCATTTTTCTGAAGAAGAAACTGTTACTCTTGATGATCAAGAGATGATATTGAAAGAACAAGGAGGTCACCTCTTTCCCAACAAAGGGGAATGTATGTATTGGTAGTCATATTTTCTAAATCAACATGATTTTGATCTTGG
>SNQJ01S0038730.1:46306-77392 GCA_010110895.2 Picea sitchensis
ACCACCGGAAACAACATGATGTATACTATCCATTCATGGGTGTTGTATATGCATGTGCATTTTACTTCATGTCCAAATACCTTTATCAATCTTGCAGTCCAAAACCCATGACTAGGGTTGACATCAATGACAACAATCAATCTTCCAACAAATCCCTCCTTGACCATATTCCTCAGCTCCACCACATTTCCACTTGCCACATCAAACCGCTTGTTGAACACAGTCCCCATGATGTTATTCAACGCAACTACCTGTAGATGTGGGTAGAGCTGGACAAATTCGTCGACATAAAACTCATCATGTATGCCTTCCATAATTTTTAGAGCATTGACCTGATGGATGTTCTCATGGGCCAAGACTTTGTGAGGCACAAATAGGTGCATGGTCAATATTTTCCTCGACATTTTCCAGTATTCCCCACTTGGAGTGAATCCGATGGCATGCTCGAACATGATCTCTTTGGAATATTATCTGACTGATCCTCAAATAGATTATGCTCTGATATATGATATCATTCTAAGGCAACCTACGATGCATTCATCAAAAACCATAACTCCAAATACACCGACAAATACAATTATCCTCAGAAATTAAATCTCATGCAACTAACCTAACGCATCAGGAATCGAACCCATGACCTGCAAATTTGAGTGATCACCATGCGAAGATCTGGGGATCCTTTATATCTGAGAGCTGTGCAATTGGACTTGAATGTTGGCAGCCATGATCAGTTCAGGTGTGATGAAATTGACAGACCCATGATGGCAGCGTCACCTTATTTAGTGCTGGGAGGCATGGATTCAAATATTTGGGCAAAGAGGCTCTTGCTGTAACAAATTGAGCACACAGATGGTGATGGAAACTACAACCCTCTCCTCACCACCAATGAAAACAAAAAATAAGCACTGGAGAAATCTCTATGTCTTTCTCTAATACCATATTATAAATCAAGACTAACCAGGATCATACACGAGATTAAACTTCATACACGACCAACTATAGAAAGATAATGATGTAGGAGCATCACATCAGCAGCCAACGCAACAACGGACTAGGAGGGAGCAGATCCCAAGGAGAGAGAAGCCACTGCCTTCTCATTTTTGAGTTTAAATCTCAATTTTTAATTTAATATTTTAAGGCTCGAAGGAGGTCGATTCATTGTGTTTGTATAGGCTTCATGTAAATTATCCTTTAATGGCTGACATATAGATAGATCTAGATCTGATTCAGAATAGATGTCGATTAAATGTAATTTAATATAAGTAGGTGTAGGATGGATTGATAATCCCCTCTTATGTAAAAAGATCGATTGTATTGAGGATTCATTAGAGAGAGAATTAGGAAGATGAGAGAAGTGAAGAGAAGAGAGGAGAGAAAGAGATGAGACTCTGTTGCAGTCCAATCTTGTACACATTGTAAAGACCATTCAATTTTAATACAAACGCAGTTTCTGTGTGTGTGTGTGTGTTCTCTGTGTGAATGAATGAATGTGTCTTCTGAATGTGTTTACTATGTATATTTATGAATTCCATGAATGTATGTATGTTTCCTTTACAGGAATAGATAAATTCTCTGTCTATAGATTCTGAGTGTTCTGGGATCTGATGACTGTGCTAGGAGTGCACATTAAAGTTGTTAGAAAAATATAAAAGGCCTATGCAAGGACTCAATTAAGGTTTCTATGAAGGGCATGCTAGGTGGGCACACTAGAACAAGTTGCAAGCTCAAAAGGGATAGTGCAAGGAGCACACACCAGAGTTACTAAAGACTCTGAGAGCAAGCACAAGGAGTGCACAAGAACTCATTTAGGATTTGTATGAGAAGGTTTCCAAGTGGGAACACTCGAAGGTTAATCTCAAGAGGAAGAGCACAGAGCGTCAAGAGGGCAAAATAGGTCATTTGAAAATAAAAAAGGGACTGAAGCCTTTGAAATTTGAGCAATTGAAATCTCAGGAGAGATAGTGCCACTGTGCACGATTCCAACATGAGGAGTGTGGAGGCCAAACCATCTACGTGTTCGAGAGTTCAGGATAGACAACACAAGTTTGCGCAAAGAAAGTACAGAGTGTGAACAGGGTCATAAATTCACCTAGTATTGAAGAAGCTCAGTGGAGAGAGAAGAGGTGCAAGGAGTGCACAGAGACAACACTTGATCCAGGTGGATATTGGTGGCCACCCACCTATTCCAACTGGCTCCTCGTGTCCATTTTTTGTTCATCATGTTCTTTTGTACTGATTTGTAATTTTGGTTTCTACAATTCCAGGGCGTCTGAATCCCCACACATCCTCTAGGTCGATATGGGTGGCCTCTTGCCTAATCTAATTGGCCTATTTTGTATGTTTTCGAGTCAGCACATCTTGTTGTACTTTCGGGGCCATTTTGGGGACCTAAATGTTGTTTTTTTGGCTTGCCACAATAAAACTATAGATAGAGTCAAAGTTTTATGGTGGAATGTGTATCTCTCTTAAATACCTTTCCAATGGGCTATAATATGCCTAAAACAGAGGTCGTATGAATGTTACGACCCTTGGAAGTTGAGGTACCAAATTACACCAACTTACCCATAGGGCCCACATGACTTTTGGCGTTTCACCTTCTAGGGTTAGGTTTTTGGATGTCTAGGGTTTTGGAATTCATGAGTAATATGAAATATTCCTTTGCAGCCTCATTTTAATCCATTCTTCTCAGATAGATGCATGTAGTAGCCACATCTCTTCTCAGAGATAGCTACCACTATTTGAGCAAGTGTTTCAGTTCTACAGTTTTACAGTTTTAGCCTATTTCATTATTTAATAGAAGATATTGTTCATTGGATATTTGTATTATTCTTTATATCTCTGTGTTCATTGTATTCAGTTTGTTAATAAGTTTGTTCCACTCCTAAATCTGGATCAATGGTATCATAGTGGTTTTCTCTTCATTTATTTTTCTTCATGCATGTCCCCGACAAGATATGGGTACAAGAAGTCGGGACTCGAACCAATCGAGCCATTACAAGATCGGCTGCACCGAGCCTGACAACAACCCATGGGGGATGAAAATAAAGATGATGGAGTAGGAGATCCTATTAAAATGTTGCTCAAGGAAGCCCTCACATGACAAAGGAACAAAATGACAGACAACTTCACGTAGATCCTTCAACGACTGTCCACTGGAGAAGAATATTCATCAAGAGGCCATGCAACCCCCTTCAAGGTATAGGTAAATTTTTATATGCCATTATTTGAAGGACTGATAGATGCGGATGCTGTAGATAAATGGTTGAATCTGCTGAAGGATATTTTTCGGTCCACAATTTTTTCGATAGGGAAAAGATCACTTTTGCACTCCTCAAGGTCGTTCCCCATGTTAAATATTGGTGCGATACTTACTCTGAGAAAAGGGTCGTGGAAGAATCTACAATGTTTGTGGTGGACCCTACATGGGATTGCTTTTGGGATGCCATTAAATAGAAATACTACCATGTTGGAAGCTACGAGGACCAGTACACCAGATGGACCACCCTATGTGAAGAAAGGGACCAGACAGTACCAGATTTCACCAATATTTTCCATACCCTATGCACCAAATTGGGTATCAAAGACTCTAAGCATAATCTGGTGCTCAAATACTATGTCTATTTTCATATATATTATGAAAAAAAAAATGGAGTTCCTGGACATTGCCTCATTGGGCACGAATTATAGATATGCTGTCAAGATCGAGAAGAAATATAAGAATAAAAGGAGAGAGTTTGGATCTGCAAAAACCTCACATCTGAAGAAAGGAAAAGGCAACCCCAACCCACACAACAAGGGACCAAGTTGATATGGATGCCCTCATGAAAACCAGTCCAAGATGCAACACAAGAAGGGAGATGAGAAGATGAAGAAGGACACATGAAAATGGTTTGAGTACCATAAAAGTCCTTGGCACAACACCGAAGAATGACGCTCCAAGAAGTCCCTCATGGCCGAGCTAAAGGCTTTCGAGTCAGAGGCCGATTCTAATTCTGAGTCAAATCTTGAAGGAGGGAAGGGGATTATTGATTCTCAACCCAGTGCCATTGTCGCTACCACCAAATTATGACCAAACGAACCAGAAGAACTAGAGGAGGGGGAACGTCTCTTTCACTCGCAGATGTGGGTCAAGGGGGCTTGACTTCATTTCATTTTCGATAGTGATATTCAGAAGAACCTGATTTCAGCAGAGGTCATCAAGTGTCTGGACCTGCCAACGAAACCACACCTGCAACCCTACACCATCAGTTGGCTTCGCCAAGGAAGAGATCTTCGTGTCAACCAACAATGTCGTCTGCCCTATGACATCAAGCCTTTCAAAGATGAGGTACTGTGTGATATTTCTCCCCTTGAAGTTTGTGATGTTATTTTAGGACAACCATATTTGTGGAAGCGTCATGCTGTGTATGAGTCTAGACCTCGCATTGTTATTATTACTTTGGGTAGATAATTTTACAGGATCCCAGAGGTAGTGCCGCCTACTTCTATTTATTTAATCTCTGCTAAGCAATGAAGTAAGGCCATTTCAAAGACCGGGAAGTTCGTGTTCTTTGTGATCCATGCTCACAGTAAGTAGAAGGTCGCTGCCACATCTGTGGCCTCTACACAATGCCTATCTTTGCAGCAGATGCAAGTGGATGGGATCGTGGAAGAATACAAAGACATCTTCTCATCACCTACAAGGGTATCGATAAACTTCCAAGTCAAGCATCCAATTGATTTGACCCTCGAGACACCTCTACCTTATGGACCAGTCTATCAACACTCGCTGATGGAGAATGACGAAATCAAGTGTTAGATTCGAGAGATTATTCAAAAGGGGCACATCAGACCTAGATCCTCCCCTTGCGGAAGCTCGATTGTACTAGTGTAGAAGAAGGATGAGACTTGGCAACTCTGTATTAATTACAAAGCCTTAAACAAAATCACAGTCAGGAACCGCTACGCCATTCCCAGGATTGATGACCTTCTTGAACAACTCAAGGGGGAAAATTTCTTCAACAAGATTGAACTGAAGTCTGGCTACCACCAGGTTCCCATCGAACCAACAGATGTATGGAAGACAACCTTCAATTCTAAAGAAGGTCTCTACGAATGACTAGTCATGCCATTTGTCTTAACAAATTCACCAACCAATTTCATGAGGTTGATGGATGATCTATTGAGACCCTTCACCAACTCCTTTGTGGTATTATATTTGGATGGCATCCTCATATTAAACAGAATGTGGGAGGAGCACATGCGACATATTCAACAGGTTTTGAGCACTCTTCGGCAACACAAGCTTTATGCCAACTTGGAAAAATGCTCTTTTGGATTGAACATGGTCCAATACTTGGGCTACTTTTTTGATGGCCATGGGGTACATGTTGATCCAACTAAAATCCAAGTCATTCATGACTAGCCAGCCCTGACCACATTGACCGAGCTTCAGATATTTTTGGGACTAGCCAACTTCTATCGACGGTTCATGTTGGGATTCTCCCATATTGCATGGGCCCTCAGCCAGGTGACCAAAGGCGGTGGTAGGGAAAAGTTCATGTGGGGGAAGGAGAAACAATAAGAATTCAATGATCTGAAGCATTACTTGTGCTCATCTCTAGTACTCTCCTTGCCTAATCTACAACAACCATTCGATATTGAGACTGATGCATCTGACTATGTTGTGGGTGCATTTCTCACTCAACACGGGCATCCCGTGGCATACCATAGTGAGACACTCTACGATACTATCTGGAAATACCCCACCTATGACAAGGAAATGTATTCCATTGTACAATCCTGTTGTCAATGGAAACATTACATTCTGGGGAAAGAGATGATCATACACACTAATCAAAAGCCTCTGCAGCTCATACAGGCACATAGGAAATTATAGAACGAACGCCATCAAAAGTGGTCCACCTATCTGCAACAGTTCCATGTCAACAAAAAGTATAAGACATGTATCTCCATCATGTCGTTGACTGCCTAAATCGGCCTTTGGTGGTTGCACTCACCACTGTGCTCCATTCCTGTGGGCATGAAGCTTCTTAGTGGCCCCAACTTTATTAGCAAGATACAGACTTCACCACCATCTATCAACTCTTGGGTACAGGTGCAACTGTCACTGATTTTCACATTCAGGACATACTCTTATGGAACCTGGGCCATCTCTATGTTCCTATAAGCAAGCGTGGAAAGATGATTTGGGAATCCCACTACAGTGGGGTGGCAGGACATTTTGGCGTGGAGAAAACTGTGGCCGTTCTTCAGAAAATTTTTTATTGACCAAAACTTCGACATGCCATCAGAAAGTATATCAGATATTGCACTTCCTGTTCCATTGCCAAGCCAAACATCAAGAATCAAGGCTTATACACCCCTCTTCCTATTCCCGAGAAGCCTTGGGAATCCATCTCAATGGATTACATGTCTGGCTTCCTATCCACCAAGCAAGGAAATGACTATGTGTTTTTGGTCGTTGATCGGTTTTCGAAGATGGCCATCCTCACAGCCTGTGAGAAGAATGTCACAGTGACAGATACTGCTAATCTCTTCTTCGAACGAGTGTGGGTCCACTTTTGGATACCACAGACCATCATCTCCAACCGAGATAGCAGGTTCCTCAACACCTTTTGGTCGAGTCTCTAGTCTCTGTTGGACACCAAGCTCACAAAATCCACCACTTTCCACCCCCAAACCAATGGCCAAACAAAGGTCGTCAATCGGATGATTGTGCACATATTGCGCATGTAAAATTCTAAGCATCCATGTACATGGGACACAAGTCTCCCATATGTCCAACATAGTTACAACAGGGCTCTCCATAGTTCCACCGACCATATCCCATTTTAGGTGGGTCTGGGATTCCAACCCTTGGGACCCATTGATGTTGCACTTCCTCTTTCCACAGCATAGACAAACTCTTCCCCTGATTAGTTTGCAATCGACAAAGCCATCAGATTCATTGAGAAGATTCAACACATCTGCCAATAGGTCCAGGAGATTTTGCAGAAATCCAATGCTAAGTACAAACAATGCCATGATCAACACATGGTACCACACCGATTTCAGGTTGGCGACAAAGTCTAGTTACATTTACAGAAGGAGCATCTCACTGGGCCCCATAGGAAGATTTGCCCACTTTGTTATGGGCCTTACACTATCACCAAGGATGTGGGTAGCAATACTTTTGAGCTCAACACTTCACCCTTCCTTGGTCTGCATCCAGTATTCAATGTGGACCTTCTTCGACCATATTTTCCCCCATTATTGGACACCTCCGAGATCGTAGAACAAATGACACCAACAGAGCTCAACCCTGACTACAAGGAACAAGCATCCACTGATCATATAGTGGACACACAGGTCAAGGGCACTCGCCAACAACAAATCCAACTTTATCAGGTTGTTAAGGTAGGGCAACTCCTACACCAAGGAAAGTGGCTCACCCAGGGCCAAATCCAGTAGAATGTTCCTCACCTAATGGTGGAACTCAACAAAATGGAGACAATTTATTCCTAAGGGGGGAGGATTTATCGGTGGATATTGGTGGCCACCCACGTATTCCAACTAGCTCCTCATGTCCATTTTTTGTTCAACACGTTCTTTTGTACTACTTTGTAATTGTGGGTTCTACACTTCTGGGTCTGTTTGAATCCCCACACATCCTCTAGGTAGATAAAAGTGGCCTTTCACCTAATCCAACTGGATTATTTTGTATGTTTTCATGTTAGCACATCTTGTTATACTTCCAGGGCCGTTTGGGACCCTAAATGTTGTTTTTTTGGCTCACCACAGTTAAACTGTAGACAGAGTCAGAGTTTGACGATGGAATGTGTAGTTCTTTGAAATACCTTTCCAATGGGATATCACACACCTAAAATGAAGGTCGTATGCAAACATTATGACCCTTGGAAGTTGAGGTACCAAATTACACCAGCTTACCCATAGGGCCCACATGACTTTTGGCATTTCACCTTCTAGGGTTAGGTTTTTGGCATTCGTGAGTAATATAAAAAAGGCCTCTAGAGTCTCATTGTAATCCATTCTACTCATATGGATGTGCATAGCAACCAAATCTCTTCTCAGAGATAGCTACCACCATTCGAGCAAGTGTTTCAGTTTTGCAGTTTTATAGTTTCAACCTATTTCATTATTTAATAGAAGATATTGTTCACTGGATATTTGTGTTATTATTCATATCTCTGTGTTTATTGTATTCAATCTGTTAATCGGTTTGTTCCTTTCCTAAATCCAGATCAACACTTTGTTAAGTGTTTTTCAAGCTCAGGAGGGTAAATGCAAGGAGTGCGCAGGTGACTGTCAAAGTCCCAAGATTAAGAATGCAAGCGCCAGGAGTGTTCCAGAGGCCATGTATTTCAAGTACCAAAGCTCAGGAGAAAGAACATTGTGCTACCAGGAGAGAAAAAAATATTTGTTGAGGGAACAAAGGGCCAAGTCCCTTGGAAACCCAGAGAAGTCAGAAATCTTAGAAGGGTGAGTGTTACAGTGAATGCAAATAAAGGCCATATCCTTTGAACCCCTTCAAGTACCCCAAGTTCGAAGGGAAGCAGAGTTTCAGTCGAGGAGGAGCTACAAAAACCATTGGATTGGCTGTAGGATTTGATTTGGGTCATTATATAAACCCCAGAAAAGAGGAGGAGCATGTAGGAAAGGAGAATAAATCCCAATTGTCGGATCTAAGCACAAAGACCGAGAGTCTTTGGATCCTGGTAAGAAGCACGGTCGTTAAGCACCGAAGTCCTTCAGACTTTCCTGCTTTGGAAAATTTTAATTGTAGTTTTAAGTGAAGACGAAAGTCCTGAAGCTCCGAAGTCCTGTAGCAGATCCTGACCATTGGCGTCAGGTTCACATGTTAGCAGATCGCCGACTATTCAGAATTCGACAGTCCAGGGGCTTGTTGGTAAAATTTTCTTTGGCATGGAAATCCCCAAAGCTCCGGAGTGCTGAAGTAGTGTGCTTTATTTAGCGGCTAGTTCTAGCCCACGGTCATATGCGATTTCCGACGGAGAAACAAGGCTAGTGCTCGAATTTGATTTTTTAAAGGTAAAAGGCGCTTAGAGAAAGCATCCGTGGGTCTTTTTGGAACCTGCACAAGGAAATTAAGGGCCTATAAACATTAGCAGAGGATCCAACAGGGATCTGAGAGCCGATTAAGCTCCTATGTGACCGATCCTAGATTGAGAGGTTATGCGAGCCCCAGGAGAAGGTGGGGGTTTGCATCAAGTGGTATCGGAGCTTGATTTTGTCTACATATAGTAGGAAAGGGAGGATATTTGTCTGATACCATCAGGTGGTATCAGAACGAGATTCTGTTTACAAACAACATATAGAGAGAAGAAGTGGTTAGGGAGAGATAGAGTACTGATGCTATGTGTGTGAAGAATTATTTGCAGGTGAGAAATAGACAACAGACTTTCTAGGAGGGTAGGGAGAAGATAAAAATGGATACTGAAGGCCATCGACAAGGTTCGAGAAGAGACCACAAGAAAATGAGCAAAGAGGAGATGGGTAAATAGCTCAGTGAGACCAGAGAGGATCTCAACAGATTAACATTGCAATGGAAAAAAATGTAGCAAGGAAGTTGGGGGTATGAGTGGCCCATGAAGAGGAAGGAAAAGTGTCCTATTCAACAATTGACTGCAAGGAAGTAGAATAAAATACTGAGGAGGTGGCTGAGGCAAGTGGAAAACCCCAGTGACACAAAGGAGGAGATGGTTTACATATGTGAACAATAAATTGGAGAGAGCCTCGATGAGGAGGAAGAGAGATCAACTGAAGATCTCGTAGATTGCTAGGAGGGAAATGAGAAGAGATCAGTAGAAGATATCGTAGACTGCTAAGAGGTCAGAAATGAAAATTTGGGTTTCTAGGTGGGAAAAGAGGAGGTGAGACTATTTGAGAGTCTCGAGAACTCAGAAAAGAGTTCAGTTTAACAAGGAGTGCTGACAGAAGAGTAGGAAGAAGAGGTAGGAGAGAAGGGTCATCAACATGAAGATTCATGTGGGGTTGCAGACCATGTGAATGAAGATGATGAGAAGTTGAATACTTCAACTCTCGAGGAGGAAGATAACAGGTGCATCCTGATCATTGGGGGAATCGTTATATTCCTGCCAAGCAACCTAGTAGAGGCTAGTGCATGTGTTTCACATGAAGAAGTGATGCAGGAGGCATCTAGAGAAGAGGCCATTGGGCCAAATGTTTTTAGAATTAACAGTTTATATGAAACTAAAGGTACATAAGAAGAAAGACAACTAATAGAGACTTTCATGAAGGAGGAGAAGGAGAAGACACTAAAATATTCCCAAGAAAGGAGATAAGAAGAAGAGGAGCATTAAGATAAAATGCTCACTTAGTGGGAGAAGGAGTTGAAGATGATGGAGGATTGGTTAAGAAATCCAGAGATAGAGGAAGACTACCAGAAGGATGCGGTCACGAAAAGTGGAGAAGAATTCCATCCTGAGGAGCAACTGGACTTTTACTAGCACAAGGAGATGACAAAAGAGAAGATGAAATGGCAGAAAAAGAATTGTCAGAGGAGATGGCTGAGCAACAACTCAGTAGTATTTTTGTAGAATTGAATTCTGTAGTAGAGTGCCAAGACAATTCCACCAGAGATGAAGTCATCATGGGATATCAAAACAAAAAAAAGGAGATGCAGCAACAGAACATACTGCAGGAGAGAATCCATCCCATGTACGAGATGGACAAAAATATTGAAGAAATAAGAAGGCTGATGTTGAAGTAAGGAAAAGAGACAGTAAACAACAGGTGGAGGATGATATGAGGAGATTGTAATGGCAAGATACATGAAGCCATGCAACATAAAATCTAGAAACCAAGAAGAGAACCTGCAACAACAATAGGACAACAACAACAACAAGAACAAAGAAGAGGAGCAGGTGGACAACTCCAGAATGAAGTTTGGGACCCAGGAGGATCTCAACAACAACAACAGAGGAGCCATGAGCAGGAGCTCATGATTTTTTCAGAAGTGGAGTATGATGTAGGAGCATCGCTCCAACTCAACAGTGCATCAGCAGCCAATGCAACAACGCACTAGGAGGGAGCGGATCCCAAGGAGAGAGAAGCTCATGCCTTCTCGTTTTTGTGTTTAAATATCAATTTTTAATGTAATTTTATATTGTAAAGCTTTAAGGATGCCGAGTCATTGTGTTTGTACAAGATGCATGTAAAGTTTCCTTTAATCGTTGACATGTAGATATATCTAGATCCGATTTGGACTAGATGTCGATTAAATGTAATTTAATGTAAGTGGGTGGAGGAAGGATTGAGAAGCCCCTATTATGTAAAAAGATCAATTGTATTGAGGATTCATTAGAGAGAGCATTAGGAATATGAGAGAAAATAAGATATGAGAGGAGAGGAGAGAAAGAGCTGAGACTCTGTTGCAGTCTAGTCTTGTACACATTGTAAAGACCATTCCATTTTAATACAAAGGCATATTTCCCTGCATATGAATTTTCATGTGTGTGTGTGTGTGTGTTATCTGTGTGAATGAATGAATATGTTTACTATGTATATTTATGAATTCCATGAATGTATGTATGTTTCCTTTGGAGGAATAGATAGAATTATCTGTCTATATATTCTGAGTGTTCTGGGATCTCACGACTATGTTTGGAGTGAAAATTAGAGTTGTTAAAAATCTCTAAAAGGCCCATGCAAGGAGTGCACAAGGACTCAGTTAAGAGTTCTATGAAGAGCATGCCAGGTGGGAACACCAGAACAAGTTTCAAGCTCAAAAAGGATAGTGCAAGGAGTGCACACCAGAGTTACTAAAGACTTTGAGAGCCAATGTGAGGAGTGCAAAAGAACTCATTCAAGAGTTTTGTGAGAAGGTTTCCAAGTGGGCACACCTGAAGGTTAAGCTCAGGAGGAAGAGCATAGAGTGCCAGGAGGGCACAAGAGGTCATATGAAAAGAACAAAGGGACTGGATCCTTTGAAATTTGAGAAATTGAAAGCTCATGAGAGATAGTTCCAGTGTGCACAGTGGAAATGCAAGGAGTGTGGAGGCCAAACCATCTATGGGTTCGATAGTCCAGGAGAGACAACAAAAGTTTACGTAGAGCGAGTACATAGTGTGCAGAGGATTGAAAATTCACCAAGTATTGAAGAAGTTTAGAGGAGAGAGCAAAGGTGCAAAGAGTGCATAGAGACAACACTTTGTTAAGTGTTGGACAAGCTCAGGAGGGTAAGAACAAGGAGTGCATAGGTGATTGTCAAAGTCCCAAGCTTAAGAAGGCAAGCGCCAAGAGTGCGCAAGAGACCATGTATTTCAAGTACCAAATCTTAGGAGAAAAATCATTGTGCTTCCAGGAGGGAAAAAATATTTGTTGAGGGAGCAAAGGGCCAAGTCTCTTGGAAACCCATAGAAATTAGAAATCTCAGGAGGGAGAGCATTACAGTGAATGCATAAAAAAATTCGTAGCCTTTGAACCCATTCAAGTACCCCAAGTTCGAACGAAAGGGGAGTTGCAATAGAGGAGGAGATACAAAATCCATTGGATTGATGTAGGATTTTATCTCGCCCATTAGATCAACCCCATATAGGAGGAGGAGCATACAGGAAAGGAGAATAGATCCCATCCATTGGATCTAAGAGAAAAGACCTAGACCTGTTGGATCTAGGTAAGAAGTGTGGTCATTAAGCACCAAAGTGCTTCAGAATTCACCACTTCAAAAAATTTGAATTGTGGTTGTAAGTGCGGGACAAAGTACTGAAGCTCCAAAGTCCCAGAGCAGTTATTGACCATTGGCATTAGGTGCACATGTCAGTAGATCACTGACTATTTAGAATTCAACAATTTGGGAGCTTGTTGGTAAAGGTTGATTTGGCGCAGAAATCCCTAAAGCTCCAGAGTGCTAAAGTAGTGTGATTTTTTTAGCACCTCATTCTAGCCTATAGTCATATGCGATTTTTGCCAGAGAAAAAAGGCTAGTGCTCAAATTTGATTTTTTAAAGGTAAAAGGGGCTTAGAGAAAGCGCCCATGGGTCTTGTTGGAACATGCACAAGGAAATTAAGGGCCTGTGAACATTAACAATGGATCCAACATGGATCTGAGAGCTGATTCAGCTCCTACGTGAATGATCCTAAACTAAGAGGTCGCGCGAGCCCCATGAGAAGGTGGGGGTTTGCATCAGATAATGTATTCTATATATGATGATTAATGACAAGGAGAGATTCTCAATTTATAGGATTGAGGAGGTCTAAAAAATACCTAAGATTAGTTGGGTAGTTGAGAGAATCTACGTGATCTTAAGTCACATAGTTGTAATGTGTTTAGAATAGATACAATCTAAAGAAACACACCAACAACCTTGACCGTCCACACTCCACAGTCTTTTGTAGAGCTGAAGTAGTAACATCAACAAAATGAAATGAAGCCAACTAGCTAATAATATGTATGAGTCTCTGCCATGATCCATTGTGTAGGAGAAGCACCTTCAAGTTTTTTGGAGAGGGATCGAGGCATTGTGTAGGAGATAAACTAGCCAAATTCTAAATGGCAGTGTTTCTACATCATTTGGTTATAAATTTTAACAAGATATACATATTCTGAACAGATTCTAGCATTTTTATTCTCTGAAGAATTTTGAGAAAATTTGTATACATATTGTACCGAGATTACTATTGCAGAAGCTCGTATGGAAGATGATCAATCATAAAATTTATTATATGGTGGTTCAACAAATCCCGGTGATTCAAATCCTCATCGATTTGTCTTGGTTTATATACAACCTCCTGGGAAACGATCCATTCGTTGCTTGTAGTTTCTAGGTTCATCAAGTATATTTATGATGCCAATATATATCTTGTAATTCCATTCAATATCTACTTCAAAACATTAATTCATTGAGGTATATCATTGACGAATCCAAACAAGTGAAATCACATAAAACCAGTATGTTGGAGCGATAAGAATAACTATACGTAATCAAATATGGATCAGAATCACGCTCAAAAGAAACATTGTATGGTGAAGCAGAATCACAGGATGAAGACACATTCAACTCCAGAAACTTGCAAATAGTCTTTTTGTAAGTTAATTTTTTGTTTTTAAGTTAAGTTGAGTTACATTGGAAAGGATGTATTTTCAGTAGCAGTCGACACCCTTCATTTGTTGAGTTTGCGTTGTAGAATATGATTTTTAAAGGGTGGAGTTGCAAGAAACTCTCTAAGGTATACTTTTGTCTTTAGATGGCTTGATAAAATGAATTATTAGAGTTACTGGATACTCTAATACTCTCTTCCATGGAAAATAAAATCACAACTGACAAAGCAAGTCTTCAATATGTTCTAACTTATTTGCAACTTTCATAGGCCAAAATAGAATTGATTCAAACTCAAACTCAACTTCTTCATGATGAACTTGAACGAAAGAATCTTCGACATTTTGAAATTCTCCTTGTTCACAACAACCCTCTTTTCAAAGAAGATGATTTAAATAAAAAACCAATGCAAGAGGATCTCGGTGAGATAGCTTCATATGTAAGTGTAGATGAAGATCAACTTTATCTTTCCTAGCCAATCATTAGACTTTGGGAAGAAATAAAAAAATAAGTACGAAATAAATATCATATATGAAAAGGAAGTTAGCTTTCATATTCCATATTATACCAAAATGATCTGTTCTAAAGTATTGGATTGCTTCAAGAAGGTTCATATTCACCTGCTCCAGTTCAAGAATAGATTCTGAAATGCCAACATTGTCATCGAGTTGGCCACATGGAAGATCCATGTTTTGATATTTATCCTTGTGAGGATTTTGGAAAGAACAATCTTCCTTCAAAGATATATTCCAAATGCAATAAATATGCAAGAGTAAATAACCACTATGGGTGGATAACTTCTTGGAAATGGTCATTAATGGTCAAGAAGATATATCAATCATACCAAAGAATTCATTCTTGAGTATTGACACATCTTACAGTGAAAATATTTTCATCTTCTCACCTTGTACCCGATAGAGGGGTACAAAATCAGTGATTGATAGTCGAGCCTCCATTTTCAAAGTCCTATCAATTGAGTAGTAACAAACGAGCATGATTTAGTTTGTGGTCATCCTAAAACCACTAGATTGGTTTGTGGTTTTCCTTAAATCTCCATTTAGTATAAGACATCACTGTTTGCTAGACAATAGTTTGTGGTCATCTTTAAACAGCCATTCGAATCACTTCCTGTTAGACGTGTAATCCTTGGGGTTGTGTTATTGTATTAATAATGTAAATATGAAGAGTCGTAGGTGATATGAAGAGTCATATGTTAAGGAAGATAAATATTCATTTTGATTATATTTATACACCTCTTGTAATACCCCTAGGATGAACCCCAATTGTACGTATAAATGTAAATGAACATATAGACTAGTGAGTCGTTGGTACTGATTGTAAATGTAAATGTAAATATACATATAAGATGGTGAGATGATGGTACAAGGCCTTTGTTTTAGTTCTGCGTGCATTGAGTCAGTGCGTGGGTGTTGGGAGCATGCCTATTTTGAGGAAATACCCAATTTTGGTAAGGTAAGGCCCAATTGTGGAGAAGAACAACTAGCAAGAAAAGCAACACTTTCAAGGGAAAACTGCATGATAAGGAGAAAATAATGCAAGGAGTGCAAGAAGGAAAACCTAACCATGTTAGGGTTAGGGTTTTGATAAGAGATTGTAGTGGTTGGTAAACTGGAAAACTAGTATAAATAAGAACCTAGGAGGTCTAGGTCGGGGGTTCCGAGCGGTTGTTGTTGGTTCAAAGTGTGTTCCAAGTTAAATCCTAATTGTAAGAAACTGTTGTAATATCTTTTTGTAAGATATTATGAAGTAGAAGGGTAAGGTAGCTAGATATTGAGGGTTAGATCATAGGCTAAGGGGCCTGGTGTGATCTAGTCAGCCTCACAAAGGTTGTGGAACCTCTGTCTTGGTTGTTTGGTTAGAATTGTAGTGTGCATAACACCATATTTTGTAGCAATTATAAATAAAAGAGCCTAATAATCCAGATCTTTATGGACGTAGCCCAGGAGGGGGTGAACCACGGTAAAACCTGTGTATTATTTGATGAATGAATGCATGTTTACTTTCTGTTAATGCTTGATCACCTTTAATTCTTGCCAATGATTGATTCACACATAATTGGTTAGCTAGATTTATTAGAAGGATTGTATGGGTTTAACAAATGAATGGACCATAAGAATAATAGATTGAGTAATCAGTGTAAGGCCTGAAGAAGATCAAATCCAATCCTAGACCCCCACTCTTTCCTAGAATGCAAGCACCTGAGCATTGTAGTCACCCATAAAAATATCTCGAGTGAGACTATGCAGTACCTTCTGTTTGCTATGTTGCCTTTTGGTTTACCAGAAGGGCCGATAGTTTTAGAGGGGTTTGTTGGAAACCTGTTCAGATATGAACCTGGGTCAACCCAAGAAGTAGAAAGAAAGAGTAATAACCAACAAATGGTTATGTTGCCAGGAAAAACTGCATGGGATTGAGTGAATGGGATCCACAGAAGAAGCATGCAGAGAATGAAGGTATAAAAAGGGAATGTTCAGACCATGGAATCCAACGAAGGATGAGATCGAAAGATGGTTGAAAAAAAATGAGTTTGAGTTTGCGTAGAAAGATAACATAAACCCTAGTTTAACACTGCGAAAATATCTGGACAAGTACATGTTTAGTGACCTACGTGAGGTAATTTTATGTTATTTCCCACACATGTTGTAGGAGTGGCTATTGAGGTTAAAATACAACCACCCAAAAAATTAGATCAGACAACTGGAGTGGAATCCTGTGGAGATCACGTAGTTACAACAAGTTAACAATAAATTCATGCACGCAATAGAGTTCTAGTTAGACAATATTGTTGTAGGGTTTATTACAGAATTTGCAGTAGATACCGCGAAGTCTTACAGTGCAACAGAGTAAGAGTTCCTAAAAGTACCTAGAGGTAGGTATATCAGATCAATGTAAATTTCAATCAATATTTTACTGTATAACAACAATGTGATGGCAATGGAATAAGACAACTAAACTTCCCTACATGCATGGGGGAAGGGGGGCAATAACTGACAGAGGTGGAGAAATAGAGGAAGAGATGGATAAGGGAAAGAAGGAGGAGGCCATGAACCCAATAATGATGGAGGAAGATCAGATAAAGAAGATAACGAAAACAACTGGAAGGACGTGCAATGGAGTACCCTACCAATATAAGATGAATAATAAGAATATAGCCATAATGTATAGAGAGGGCTTGGAAAGTGATGAAGAAGACGTAGAGGATATTCGGGCTGTGGAGCAGATTGAGGAAATCCTACGCGTAACATATGAAAGGAAGATTGGTGGTCCAAGGGAAAGAATAGAAGGAAGAACTCCCATCCATGTCAGTATCAGTGTGGAACCCATAACCCCATGTGTGACTAATACACCAGAAAGAAAACCACCATTTAGAAAACCAAATTTTAGTGGAAGAAATCTAGTAGGAGGTACATCCAAACAAGGAACAACAATTGGAGGAGCCAGTTTAGGAAGTAGTAGTCAAATATCTACACCATGTGGAGGTATTAGTTTATCATAGTTCAATATGGCAGGACATGATCCCACCATTAGGTTACCAGAATTTCAGGGAGAGGCATATGAGGAACTTGAAAATAATTTATTCATATGCGAGAATATTTGGGAAGCAAAGAAGATCGCAAATGAGGATACAAAACTTGCACACTTATCTATCACACTAAGAGACCATGGATTGGATTGGTACATGAGCCTAGCTATAAACAGTCTACTAGGAACAACAAGGACTATTACAAATGTGAATAAGCTATTGATAAATGAATTTTAGAAGCATATCTTAGAAGATCAGTACATGAATCAGATGATTGAAATCAGACAGAAACCAAGTGAGTCTATTTGGGAGATTGATCAAAGGTTCAAATGATTGAAGGGTAAGTTGAAGTATGTCATGAATGACATGTAACATAGACATCACTTTGTGAATTCACTGTTACCACATTTGAAATACCCATTGAGACAACAGAAGTTTGAAACTCAGGCAAAGGCTCTGCAAGAAACCTTACAAATGGAAGAGAACCGATATTAGAATATAGATCCAACAATAAAGGAGATGAAGGAGGAAATTAAGAACCTTAAATTTCAACTGAAACAAAATAAAGGAAAAGAGAAAAGAGAAGCGATTTGGTGTACCACATGCAGGACAAAAGGTCACCACAAGAATGAATGTCCAAATTTCGCGCAGTATATGGAAACAGAAGTACCAAACCCTTTTCGAATATGAGGACCATGGTGCGAGATATATAAGACACATGGGAATGATCCATATCATTGTCCCATGATGCATAAGTATACGGCAACACCCAAGAGTTCATATTGAAATTTTTTCAAGTTAGTGGGCCATGATGATAAAGATTGTAGGACAATGGAGATGATGAGGGAAATAACTTCAGATACATATAGGGTGCAGGAATAAATGATGACAATGAAATTTGCACCTCATTTTAACTAGGGATCATATCCATACAACACTGCGCAATCACAATATAATAACACACAACCATAGTATAACCTCGTGTAGTATAATCAGGTTCCTCAGTACAACGCATCGTAAGGAGATCGAATTGGCTACAAAGGTGTCAGATGAGGTAGAGGAGGATTTGGAAGAGACATAGGTCTTGTAGTATGCCACAACTGCCAACATCCAGGACACTATGCAAGGGAATTCCCACTTCCACCAGTGACATGTATGTACTTTCAAGCATCTGACCATGATATTAAGGAATTCCCAACAATTTTGGGAAAGATTGAAGAAAAGAGGAACCATAAAAATCAGAATGTTCAGTGGATTTCTGTAGAAGCTAGGGATTATGGAAGAAATATCAACATAGTCATGCATGGGGGAGCTAAGACAGTACCTAATGAAGTCAGTCAAGATCCAACACAACACCAATGGGTGAAGAAAAATACCGAGACACAGAAGCATCTTGATGCACATAAATAAAATGAGACATTCAAGGAGTCTAGATAGGAGTTCCTCAAACAAGATGATATGTCTACATTAGCTGCACAACATACTCAAAATGTACCAATGTGTGAGATGCCTTCATCAATGGACCACACCAATGAAGAACAACCTGTAGGGAGAGTAAGTACCATACAAACTTTTCTGCAATCCTGTGTTAAGCTACTGAATGATCCATCCTCTATTAAACTTTTGAAAAATATGTTAGAAAGATGTAACATAGAGGTAGAGGGGAAGCTATATCACAAAACAGTCAATCAACTCCATACAAGGAGGACAAGTAGAGAATTTAGACTGAATGCCAACATTGGATATTTCAATAAGGGGGATATTATACTGGATTTAGGATCCGAAGTAAATTTGTTACCCAAGAAGACATGTCAGTGTATGGGAGATCCCACACTAGGAAATTTACATGTTCAATTGAAGTTAGAAAATCACCACAGAGTTCTATCAATTGGAAGGCTTAAGGGTGTGACAATTGATTGGGATGGAGTGCTCACTAAGGAAAACTTTGAAGTAATAGATATTGTAGATGGAACAACACCATATCCAACATTGCTTGGAATATATTGGGAATTTGATAACCAGGCCATAATAAACTTGAAGACAAGGAAAATGAAATTTGAATAAGGTGAATACAAACTCATTGTTCCATTAGATCCTTCAGAAGGAGAAAGGTTTGTAGAACCCACCTGTTTAGATCTGTAGGAAATCAACCAATTATACAGAACTACAGTGCGCGAAGAAGATTATGTTAACCCAAATGCAGATGGGGTACTCAGCTGGAGAAGCATCACATCACGTGCTTCTGACTTAGATATAGGTCTGGAGAATTGGCAGTAGAGATTACATGAAGTCTCCATAAGAAGGTGTGCAAGAATAGACCGCACAATAAGATGGGTTGGTACAAAGATAAGAGAAACTCCCAGTTTTCATGGGATAAATGATCTAGAGGAATTTATGACCAAATATGAAGAGGAAGTAGGAGAAAGTCATAGGCTCTTACCCCAAGATATTGCAATCAAGGCTACACCTGCAAGATGGTGGGGTGGGCATAAAGAAACAATTCAGGACTGGTACTAATGTAAGAGGTTACTGTGCATAAGATTCGACAAAAAACATGAAAACAATAAAATGCAGAGGTATGTTGAGCAGGGAACCCCAACAAAAAAATTGGAGAAGTGCATGACACAATGGAGGATAAAAACACTAGAGGAATGGGCACATCACTTCATCCATACATTGGAAGGAATCCCAAAAAACTAGTATGTAGACCAGGAGATGCACATAGGTACTACTGAATGGACAACATTACAACATAATTTTGTAGTAACCTTCTCATTTGAACATGATAACCCCAACACTGATTCAGTGTTGAAGAGGATAAAGGGTGTGATATTTATTGATGAACCAGAGGTTGAACTTATGACAGAGTATCAACAATAGAACAGACAGACAATCAAAGAACTATTGTCATGCTATCATGTTGAAGACGATGCATTAGATGAAGATGACCCACACAACATTCAGATTACAGAAATTGAAGGAGAAAGAGAGGTGGAAGGTCCATATTTGGAATCAAAAGTATTTGTTGCACCAATTAAGGTGAACAAAGTCAACATTGGGGCAACTGTTAACCCTAAAATGGCAAGTTTTGGAGACTATTGGGATGAACAAACAGTGGAAAGAATAACAAAGTTACTGCACAAATACACTTACCTGTTCCCAACAAACTTTACAGAGATTAAAGGCATAACAAGAGAGATAGGGGAGATGGAAATACCTCTCAAACCTGAGGCAATACTTGTCAAAAAAAGACCTTACAGACTGAACCCAATATATAAGAAAAAAGTGAAGGATGAGATTGACAGAATGTTGGAAGCTGGTATCATAGAACTAGTAGAGGAATTTGAATGGATAAGTCCTATGGTAGTACAAGAGAAGAAACAAGGGGGGATAAGGATCTGTGTAGATTTGAGAAAATTGAATGATGCTTGCTTACATGGCCCTTTTCCCACCCCTTTCACAGATGAGGTATTAGAGAATGTGGGAGGGCAGGAAGCATACTCATTTATAGATGGATTCTTAGGTTACCATCAGATCAAGATATCTCCAGAAGATAGGTATATGACTAATTTTTCTACAGAATGGGGATCCTACCATTACACAGTTATGCCTTTTGGGTTGAAGAATTCACCAGCCATATTTTCAAGAGTAGTCATAGCTGATTTTAAGGAATTAATACATCAGTTTTTAGAAGTATATTTGGATGAATGGACTGTATATAGTCTGTTAAAATATCATGTACAAGTATTAAGGATGATGTTGGAAAGATGCAGGTAGTGTCAGATATCATTGAATATCAATAAGTTCATTTTTGGGACACTTTTTGGAATATTGTTGGGACATATAGTTTGTAAACAAGGGTTACTAGTGGATCTTTCTAAGCTTGTAGTCATTCTTAATTTACCACCACCAAAATCAGTGCGCCAGTTGAGAGAATCATTGGGACATACATGCTATTACAGGAAATTTATCAAAGGGTATGCACAAATCACTGTGCCAATGGAAAAACTATTAAAGAAGGACATCGGATTTCAATGGAATGAATACTGTCAACAAGGGTTGGAAACATTAAAAAAAAATGGTCACAACACCTATCCTAGTATTCCTAGACTGGGAAAATACATTTCATGTGCATGTAGATGCGTAAGCCATAACACTTGGAGCAATTCTGGCGCAACCAGGAGTAGGGGATTTAGACCATCCTATAGCCTTTGCAAACATAAAATTTTCAGAATTAGAGAAGAATTAAAATACCATAGAAAGAGAAGGCTTAGTCATGGTATACGCACTTTAAAAGTTTAGGCACTATTTATTGGGTAAGCACTTTAAGATGTTCACATATCATTCTTCCCTAAAATATTTAGTCAACAAGCCAGCGTTGTGGGGAGGATATGTAGATGGATATTGTTATTTCAAGAATTTGATTTTCAAGTAATAGTCAAACTAGGGAAGATGAATGCCAGACCTGATCATATGTCAAGGGTCACTAATGGAGAGGAAATTACCAAATTGGAAGACAAATTCCTTGATGCACAACTGTTTTCAATAAAAATAGTTGATGAATATTTTTCCAATATTATTGAATATTTGAGTACAGAGATTATGCCACAAGAATTTAACACTGCGCAAAATAAAATTTGGTATTCAGAGTTGCAAACTATGAACTGATTGTAGGACACATATAAAATGGGCACAGACAACATTTTGAGAAGGTGTGTACTAGAGCATGGAAGGACTAGAATTTTGGCAGAATCTCATGAGGCAATAACTGGAGGACATTATGCAGGAAAATCTACCAGGAAGAAGGTATTGCAGGCAGGATTATGGTGGCCAACACTTCACATGGATGCCAAGGAATATTTATAGGCATGTGATGTTTGTCAGAGGGTGGGAAAAACCAACAGAAGGGATGAGATGCCCCTAAGACCACAAGTAACATTACAGGTATTTGAAAAATGGGAAATATACTTTGTTGGACCAATCAATCCACCATCAAAAAGGTCAGGAGAAATATATATCATTATTGTGACAAAATACTTAACAATATGTGAAGAAGCAACACGAGTCAAAGACTATAATGCAGAGACAACAACACACTTCTTGTTTGAGCAAGTGATCACCATATTTGGATGTCAAAGAATTTTGATGAGTGATAAAGTTACTCACTTTATCAACAATACTATCAGGGCTATGACTGAGGAGTTTGAAGTCTATCATAAGAAGAGTACACCTTACCATCCTCAGGAAAACATAACAGTAGAAGCCTTCAATAAGCTCTTGAAGAATGCTTTGACAAAGATCTGCAATGTCAATAGGGATGATTGGGATTTGAAAATACTATATGTACTATGGGAATACAAGAATACATGCAAGAAGTTGACAAGACATACACCATTCAGATTGGTGCATAGACAGGAAGCAATTGTACCATTAGAATTTTTGGTACCCAGTCTGTGCGTAGAAGTAATTACAAACATGACAGAAAGAGACGTATTGAAGGAGAGGTTGAATCAACTAATGGAAATGGAAGAGGATACGATTCTAGCAGGATTTCACCAGGAAGTATAGAAAGCCAGAAACAAATCCTGGCATGACAAACATATCAATAGGAAGAGTTTCAAGGAAGGAGACCTACTCTTTCTCTATGACAATAATTTTTTTCAACATCCTAGTAAGTTTAGAATGCATTGGCTAGGGAAATATGAAGTAAATACTATCACAGATGGGGGATCTGTACAACTAAAGGATCTGGCAGGAACATAACTCAAGGGAATGATCAATGGTAGTCGACTGAAACTGTATAGGGACAATTGACCTCCTGAAGCTTGAAAGTTACATTGCATTTAGAAGGACATGTACATAGTGTAAAATAGTAGAATATAGGATAGAAAAATGACAAAAAGAAATAAAAAGGAGAAAAATAAGGAAAAATAAATACAAAAAAAAAGAAGAAAGAAGATACAAAAATTACTGGGAAATATTGTGTGCAGAAAAGTGGACTCAGTGTGGAAAAAGGAAAAATGTCCGCGCACAACAGATGGGTAACACAAAGAAAAACATTGCACACTAAGGAGGAATCATAGAAGAAATACACGGTGCACTTAAAAAACTTTGTGCACTGGAAAAGGGACCAACGGTCAGAAAAGAAAAAAGTGAAAAATGACGGTTTCGACAAAAAGGCATCAACTGGTGGAATTTATGAAATTAAATGGAACATACTCAACAAGGTTCATTGTATTAATCACAGCCAGGGAAGCTTCTCCGAGAAGCTTTGCAACATTGATGGCACCTTCTATATAAAGGGGAAATATGGGCATAATACAATTTATTGTGAAATTGCAAACTTGTAGCGAAAGAGAGCATGCATATCAGAGGTATATAGATGAGTGCATAGTCCAAACCAGTCGAAGACCATTCAGTAAAAAGTGGGGAGTACCCATGATGACACCACCAAATATTGGTGCACTGAGCCAAACAACAAGGAAAACCTGCAACAATGTGAGAATCCCTCATGAAACTGCAGAGGCCAAACAAGAAACCACATAGAGAGAGGGATTCATTGATGTTGATGTAATTCCCTCACCATGCATTGAACCGAAAAGCCCCACACTGGTGGAGGAAGAAGCCCAAGCTCTAAAAATGACTTCCATGGAAATCGATTCACATGACAGTGCACAGGGCGGAAAAAAAAATGACGCAGTCACCCTACAAATACCTAAGAGGGCTAATGAAGCTCAAAGAAAAAATGGCAAATCCAACGAGAACACAGAGGATGTCACGCCAAGACAACAACTTGAAGTAGGGTTCGTGTAGCAGAAATAAGGGATGGTCGAAGACATAACCAGACAGCCATATACGGGCATAGAACATAGGCAAGGGGAGGCTGGGACCTCTAGCGCGCCGGTTAGAGAGATTAATAACCAAAAAATGGTTCCATTGAGGATATAAAGGAAAAACTGAACCCCACGAATCCTCCAGAGGTGAGAGAACAAAGGAAGCAAGAATATGGATTTCAAATAGGAGAGATGGAGAAACAAGACAGTGTAGTAGAAAAATTGTTCAATCGAGCAACACAATTCTAGACAATGCTGGAGGAGGACGAGTATGTCCAATAGTGGGACTAGGAAGAAGAAAGAGAAAGCACAACTATCCAAGATCTCAAACAAAAGAAGAAGACAATGAGCATTACAGAGTGCTTGAAAGGCTATCAGGACTTAAAGATGCTACAGGCGAAGTTAAAAGCCGTGCAGAGGAAAAAACAAGAGAGACAAGCGGAAGTGGAACCACTCTAGGAACAAGCAGTGTAGTTTATCGCACAACTAGAGGAGGAGAGGAAGAGCATGAAACAGGCACACATAGAGAGAGAAATATTGATCCATGAGGAGATCACAACAAAGTCAGTAGAGGCACTGACAAGAAAAGCTGCATAGGTCTAGGAAAGAGGAAGGGAACTTGCAGACAAGTTCCACAACCTAAAAGAGGTTGTTCAGGGAGCGTGCACTGCCTAGGTGGCTCGGGACGAGCCACATGTCAGTGTTGGGGGCCTGTTGGGAACATGACTATTTTGAGGAAATACCCAATTTTGGTAAGGTAAGTCCCAATTGTGGAGAAGAATAGATGGTAAGAAAAGAAGCACGTGCAAGGGAAAGCCACATGCAAAGGAGGAAAGAATGAAAGGAACACAAGCAGGAAAATATAACCATGTTAAGGTTAGGGTGTTGATAAGAGATTGTAATAGTTGGTAAACTAGAAAACAAGTATAAATAAGAACCTAGGAGGTCTAGGTCAGGGGTTCCAAGTGGTTGTTGTTGGTTCGAAGTGTGTTGCAAGTTAATTATGAATTGTAAGAAACTTTTGTAATACCTTTTTGTAAGTTGTTGAGCTATATAAGGGTAAGGTAACTAGATCTTGAGGGTGAGATCACAGGCTGAGGGGCCTGGTGTGATCTAGTCCACCTTACAAAGGTTGTGGAACCTCTGTCTTGGTTGTATGGTTAGAATTGTAGTGAGTGCAACACCATATTTTTCAACAATTATAAATAAAAGATCCTAAGAAGGTAGATCTTTGTGGACGTAGCCCAATAGGGGGAGAACCATGGTAAAACCTGTGTACTGTTTGATGAATGAATGCATGTTTACTTTCTGTTAATGGTTGATCACCTTTAATTCCTGCTAATTATTGATTCAAACATAATTGGTTAGCTAGATTTATTAGAAGTTTTGTATGGGTTTAACAGATGAATGGACCTTAAGAATAATAGATTGAGTAATCAGTGTAAGGCATGAAGAAGATAAAATCCACTGCCAGATCCTCACTCTTTCCTAGACTGCAAGCACTTAAGTATTGTAATCACCCATATAAATATCTTGGGTGAGACTACATAGTACCTTCTGTGTGTTGTGTTTCCTTCTAGTTTACTAGAAGGGCCGATAGTTTTAGAGGGGTTTGCTGGAAACATGTTCAGATATGAACCTGGGTCAACCCAAGTAGTAGAAAGAAAGAGTAAGAACCAACAGTGGGAATATCATACCAAAGGAGTGTGCACATTTTATAATGTATCTCATACCTGTGTAAGTGTGCGATAATTATGCACTAAAGGAAGGGTTCTCACCATCTTGAGTTTTGCATACAATGGAGTAAATGTGCGGTTTTGGGGCTAGAGTGCCTTTGTGTATATGTATGTTGAGGCCAGAGTGTCTGTGTGGTTATTAGGATGGAGAGCCAGATGTTAAATGGTTAGTAATCCATCCTTATAATATGTAGTCACATGCAAATATTAATGAAAACACATGACTGCTACATACCAACCATGTAAAAAAGTAGGGGGGGATAAAAGTTAAGGATAAGGGGCTAAGATAGGGGGGATTAAGACGAAAGGAATATTATATTAATATTCCTTAAAGTATAAAGTATGGATAATTATTTTATCCTAAATTCTAAGGATGGGGAAAAGTGGTCCCAAGGAAGTTCTCAACATGACAAGTGTCAAGTTGGGAACATGCATACATATAGTTTGGACTTAGTTCATTTTCCTATCATGCTATCATAATTCCTTCACTCACTCAACTGTCATTCGTACCCTATTATTATTGTACCTGTAACTGTACCATGGTTAGCTTTGGAGCTGGACTGAATATGCGGGTTGTCAAGCCCGCAGGATATTGAAGAGGCGGGTTGTCAGGCCTGTGAGCATTCTCTCCAGGTGAGAGAATTGTTGGGAATCAATTTTCGAAGGTGCCAAACTACAACTAAAGGGATATGAGACTTCTTGTATGGACTATTGATGAAGCCAAAAAAGGAAGTGGGGCAGTCGAGGGATTGATGAGAAGAGAAGGGGCACAATTCCTGGGGCGGGACAGGCATGTGGGGAATTAGAGATTGTAGGCTGTTAGTTTGAGTTGGAACCTGTGACTAAGTTTCCTTCTATCTGAGATACCTTATCCTGGTTAGGAATCCTTTACCTAGGTGGATTTTAGCCCCATCTCATTGGTGACCTACTGCTGAGAGTTATGCACAATGCGGTCTAAGGCTGGGAGGAATGTGGAAGGTCTGCACACATTAGATGTTCTTTTAATCAAAGATAAGTGTCAATTGTGTGTTAATTCATGTGCTATGTTAATATTTATGAATTTGTTTTCATGGGTTTTTCATGTGTATGTTGCATGCATATTTCTGTTATTATTTTGTATGAATCTGTGCATTTCAAGAGTATTTTTATGATTTAAATTAGTATCAGAGTTTGAAATTTTAAGTGTCATAGCCCATTTGGTGACTGGGGATGCTACAATGTGGTATCAGATCCTAGTTTTCAACATTGAGCCTAGATGGGCCAAGTTAACAGAATGCTAAAATAAAAATTCATAGAGAATTATTTTCTGGAGTATGTTTGCAACTTGTTGATTAAATTATTGCAGTAAAATTGAGGTAAATCTCATGGGTAATGTGAAGAATCGAACCCAGAAATTAAAAATAATCAATTATAATTTCTAATGGGGAATATTCAGGCTTGTAAATGGCTGGATTTTTGAGTTTACAAAGAAACCATGGTGCCTAGGAAAAAATTGGGCGAAGTTGGGAAAAAGCCCCAATTTTTGCAACAAAAATTATGGAGGAATTCGACAGGGAAATGTCAAAATTCCTATGCAAAGATAAAATTGGGTTTACGGGATAAAAATGATCGTGTGAAGTTTAAATATAGAGCTTCTCGTTCAAAACTAGACTTGTATGGGCTAGAGATGAATACAAAGTTTGTGAGTCAGAATTTTGAAAAATAAAAAAATCAGCTAAACACAAAAAAATAATGGTGTGTAGATGTGCACACTAAAATTTGATGTTGTGCGGTGCAAAGTTGGTGATGCGTGGAAAAATAATGGTGCATGGATGTGTGCACTAAAATTTGGCGCTGTGTGGTGTAGAGATGGTGATGCATGGAAAAATAATGGTGCGTGGATGTGCACACTAAAATATGGCGCTACACGGTGCTGATCTGGTAATGCGCGAAAAATAATGGTGCACATGGTATGCAAATTAAATTTTGGCACTGCGCAATGAAGAATTGGTGGCACAGGCATCATATTGGTGTGCGGGTGAACACACTAGAATTTAGCATTGCACAGTGCTAAGCTTGTGGCACACACATAATATTGGTGTGCAAGGCGTGCACATTGAGTGTTGGAAGAGTACAGTGCAAATTTGTTGGTGCACGCACAATGTTAGTGCATATTGCATGCACATTAAATATTCATGCTGCATGGAAGTAGATTTGATGGTGTTCATGGAGTATTGGTGCACGGTGTGAGTGCACTGAACCTTGGGGTTGTGTGGTGTAGAGATTCCAATGTGCGTAAAATATTGGTGTGTGACACAAAAGTTGTGCGCACTAGATATTGTCATGCAACACAAAAGTTGTGTGCACTAGATAGTGGTGTGCGGAATTTTTTTTGTGCACACTTGATATGGGTGCAATGTGCATGCACTACATTTTGGCGTTGCACATGTATAATTTGTACATTCTAAATATCGGTGTATAATTTAGAACTAGTGAATGTGAAGTTGATTTGGCAGTCTACAACAACAGAAAACCAATGATTTTCCGTGAAATATTTTGTATTTTTGAAGGTTATGTTTTTGCAGGGAATTTTTGAGGCCCTGAACAACGCTATTAGCTACTCGAAAAGAGTGCACCTACATTGCAATTTATGCACTCAAATGAAAGAGATCAATGATATATTTATAATGGTGTATCCCATTTGTCAAATAGAGTTAGGATGTGTGATTTACAATTTGAACAATGGAGAGTAAAATTTAAGCCCCAATTAACTTCTGAAGGCCATAACTTCCTGCTTTGAAATCAGATTGAGGTACATGAGTTGTATATGGAAACATATTGAACCATATAACACATTCATGAAGATAAATTAAAATTCTAGGAATGTTAAAATGGTTTAAGAGGGCATAGAAGATACATGTAGAATTCAAGGCCAACAATACTAATTGGCCTTAAACTTCAACAGGTTGTATCTAGCAACCCAAAACCCAGAAAGAGGTGAAACTTGGATAGATTGTCCAAATTTCGATGATGAAGGAACCCAATTGGGATCCTGTCAAAAATCCAGAAGAGAAGGTACAAATAAGCATAAATACATTTCAGATATGCACTTGGTTAAGGTGTGAATAAAAGGAATTGATGGATAATATTCAAATGGCCATAACTTTTTTCCCAAGACTTAGAATTGAGAAAGGGAATAGTCATTGGATAGGCATTAGACAAAGGAATCCATATACCACCTAGAAAATTAATCTGGGTAGTTAATTTCATAAGGAACAAAATAAATAAATTCTAAAGCATTATTGGAACATAATTGTACATAATTTTCATGAATTTGTTAAATTCTTTAATCTAACAAATCTTGGTTCCTGCACATTTTGTAGAGTAACAAAATTCAGATCAAAACATGATAAACAGAGAGTTAAAAACAATGGAAGGAATAGAAGATGCACAGAGGGATTACAACCATGAAGATGAGATCAGAGGGATGTATGTCAGTATGGGTAATGAAGGTACAAATTCAAATGGACATGGAGAAGGAAAGAAGGAAAGCATGAACTTGCTAGAGACCATAAAAAGTATGCAAAATGATGTACACAGTTACAAAGATGATAATGAGAGGCTTATAAAAGACAAGGAATAAGAAGAAGGATTCAACATCAAGTTAATGAAGAGCTTAGATAAAATAGAGAATAATATGGATAAGGAGACTAAGTCAAGCAAATCAGGGAGTCACAGATCTCATGATGAGAGGAGAAGAAAAAAAAGTGTTAGCAGTCATAACCATCAATCCATAAGGCATTCAAATAGGATGGAACATATTATTTCAAGTCCATATCCTATTAGGAAGCATAAGAGAAGTTTTGGGGTGGATGAGCTATATGGAGAAATGAATAAAATCAAACCACCTACATTTGATGGTGAGAACAAGAAGGGTGGGGATGAAGAGACCTGACTATTGGGCATGGGGAAGTAATTCTAGTTACATAACTACTCCTCACAAGAATAAGGAATAATTTCCATTTATCATCTCAAAGGAAAAACATCAATATGGTGCGACCAATTTGTGCCAGTGCAACACATTGATGAGAAGAAGGTTACTTGGAGGGAAATGAAAATGTTATTTCAAACGAAGTAGTTAACCAAACAATACTATGATAATAAAATGAAGGAGTTCTTCGAACTCAATCTTGGGAGTATGACAATATATGAATATGAAAGGATATTCTTAGAACTGCTGAAGTATGTTTCTTTCATCAAGGATGAGCAAGTTAAGATTCAGAGGTATTTGAATGGGCTTCCATAATTGATTAGTGATAAGATACAATATGATGATCCTAAGACACTAGAGGAAACTATAAGAAGGGATAAATTCCTTTATGACCATCATAGAGGAAGACCAACTTTCCAAAAGGCTTGGGAAGACAAGAAGACAAGAAATATGTAATAGAGTAAGAAGGTAGCTAAGCCCCCCTTATTCAAAAATAGTTCTCAAGGACAACCAACTCCTAAAGAAACTAGAATGACCAAGACAATGGGGAAAATATCAAGGAAACCACCTATTCAATGTTGGGGTTGTGGGGAAGATCATATATATAGATATTTCCCTCATAGAGGTGAAAACATGAGGACTTTTCATAATGTACAATAAGTCGATACAATGGAGGACATGGGAAGAAATGTACCTAGGATCTACGGAACCCTGGATAACAAGCGAGCTGAGTTTTAGTCACATATGATTGAAGTGGAAGGTAAGATAAACAAACAAGTAAATAGTGGGTAATGGACCCACTATTTACATCAAACAAGATAAACAAACAAGCGAGATGAGTTTTAGTCATTATTTTGATTGAGTTTTGGGTAATGGACCCAATAGTGTTTGATGTAAATATGACTCATTATTTTTTTGTCAT